>JAYMSW010003135.1:0-12649 GCA_036897725.1 Erodium texanum | reverse complement strand
CGAGCTCAAACAATTCGGTAAAGACTCGGCTTGTTTATACCCCTAATGCCTCTAGACAATCTATTTTGACTGCGTCGTTTGGATAAGTGGGTAGTGTTGTTGGAAAAAAGCTTTTTCAGCCATGCGTTTTTATTCCAAAAAAAAAAGTGATTGAAACCAAAGAAGAATAGACATATTCTTTAAGTATCATTGTTAAATTTATCATGTTATTAAAAAAGTTAATGAACATTGTTAAATTTATGAAATTTTTATGGAACATTTGTTTAGTTAAAGCTGTATTTTAGATCGAACCATGAGTTTTTAGCACTATACACTTTAAAGATCGGAATAAATATATGTCTCCAATATATTAATTGCACAATTTCTTTTGAAAAGAACATTACATGACTTTGGGATTACTAGCATGTGAAGTAATAATATAATGTAACACGATGGTAATATAAAACCAGATAAATGGAGGTGGGCTGTCACACAAATTGAGTTTGGAATATTTATATTAAAAATTTGTATCAACTAATACAATTTCGATAGATTAGCTAATGATAACCCAATGAGAATCTATACTTCGACCTTTCACGATTGGACAAGACAGGTACATGGAAATGCTCCAATCTTCTAGATCGTAGACGTGAAGGAGTTTGTCGGATGTTTCAACAAAATAAATACAATTTTTCTTAAACATTCCTTATGACGCCTCACAACAAAAACCGTAGAACGAGAGAAAAATCGTCCTTTCGCCTATGCATTTTACTCTCACCCATTTTTGCTCGAGAAAATCCATTCGGAAAACTCTAAAACCACGCGTTTCCTTACCACCGAGACCAGAGAACATCTGACACACGAGCATGAGCTCGCCTTGAAACGGAACCAAATAATATTTCTTTTCCGGGATCTCGGGTAGACATACAATCGGTAGATCCTCCGTTACCAAGGGAGCAAAATCTAATTCTCCGGGTGAAAGAATTTCAACCGTGACCAACTCACATCCACCCGTCAGACAATATATCCTTTCTTCGAGCACCGTAGCATGCAAAACACGATAATCGAGTGTCTGCCTAGCATATTCGTCGTCCCCAACCCGACAGAAAAGCACGTACTTTTCAGAAAAGAACAACACGTGACAATCAGATTGGTCGGGCGGCGAGCTCAGAACACAAGAAGTGATAGGGGAATAAGAACCGTCTAGTAGTGGGAGGTCAACCCTGTCCATGGTGACAAGGTTGAAGAGATAACAAACCTCGGAAACAAAATCATGTAACACCAACCAATTAAAGCTACAATCAAGTATGTGACCATTTAAATCGTCAATAGATTTTGTGTAAAAACCTCGTACTTGTGATAGGTTCACAAATGTTTGTCTCTCCCGATCCTTCCCATCCTGAATCAGTAACCAAGGATGTGACTGAGCCCCAACTATTTTGTACCCATCCATTGTTGCTCTCTTCTAAACACAACAGAACTAAGAGTAGGGAAATAAAATTAGTTTATACTTATTGGCTTGGTGTGTATATATATAGCTAATCACGAGGAGAAGATGGAGCACCATGTCCGGACCGTAATGGACACCACAAATCATTGAAAAAGCAATAAACAAACTGAAGTTCTATGATCATGAGCAAGCTCAATCAATCTTCGAACAAGAGAATACACTAAAAAAGATCAAGTCAAAGATGGGAAAATTCAGTCAACGAGGTATGCCAAAACTTGCTTAGCCCATACTAAGTCCCTCGGGAGTCATAAATCCAAATCTCACCCGCTTAGAGAAAGGCAATCTAGAATTTTTTTACAATGGTCCCGAAACAAAAAAGGCCCAAAGATGAAACGGGCTCGGAGAAACCGTCCAAACTGGAAAAGGCGACGTTGTTTGGGATCGAAACCCGGGTCACCCACATAACAGACGGGAATACTTGCGACTACACTATAATGACGTTGATCTTCACATTTAACTACTCAGTTTATAACCTTTATTTTTTATCCAGTGCCACAAGAGGAAACATAAATATTTCTTCATATACAATTTCTGAAAAGTAGAACGGATAATTTGATTTATACCAAAGTTTGTTTGTCTAACTGGTCAAACATTTGAACTATTGGGTCCATCAGACCGGACTCGAGTCTCAATAGTAGTTTTTTTCCATACATAATTATGTCTTGGACTATCCTATGATACGTTTGATGCACTAGTCGTAATTGTTAGAGTTAAAATCTGTTAGCGCCTATAAGTGTCTCCTTATTTAGTAGTATGCGAGTTATGATCTGGAATGTACCGACCTTAATAGTTGGTAGATATGTATGTACAGTATTTCTATAAAAAAGAGAGAAAAGAATGAATAATTTATTATTGTGAACTACAATAATATGAACATGACGAAAAGGATGACAAAGATGAATGTGTCTAACTTTTATAAAGAAACTCTTCACAAGTTTCTAACAACTCCTTGAGCAGCTTTAGTCATTATTGAAATTTAAGAATTGAAGAGTTGTATAAAGTATAAATACATGGGTTAAATCTTATGCATTCATTTGAATTAGTATGATTCAATCCTAGACAGTCATTTGAGATAGATGCTTGTATAAATAGAGAGACTATTTAATTTGCAATACACTGACTAAAATATATGCAATATCCATTGTATAATCACCAGAAAGCAACAATATATTTGTAATATCCACTGTATAATCTGCAGAAAGCAAAAGAAAACCGAATTTATCAACGGAAAGCAAAAGAAAAATCGAATCTATCAACAGAAAGCATAACAGTGAAGTTATGTATATAATTGGCAGTGCCAAGACGGATTAGCTTATTCGATTCACGCAACAATTTATACTCAGTACTATCCACTTTATAATCTTTAGAAAGCAACAATCTATATATGCAATATCCACTGTATAATCACCATAACGCAACAAGAAAATTGAACTGGTAACAATGAAATGATGTACAGATTTGACTTGTTATGACGGATTAGATTATGAAAATGGTGTGATCCGATTTTCACCTTTCACTGCGTAGCCTTGACGTTCGTCTTCTTCTTCCTTTTATCTCTCTGTGCTCCTTCTGTTGAGGTTAGGGTTAGGGTTCTGTATAGTTTTGGGGCTCCAGTGGCCTTTATACTTGAGACTGGAGTGACTTTCATCAGCTTTTTTACAAGTTACGGGCTGAATTAATATTTTGTAGACTGATTTCAACAAAAAAAAAGTAAAAATAAATCAAAACAATACCTGGTAATATAAAAGTATATATTAAAGGCAAAATAACAAACATGGATCTAGCTAATACACGACGCCCAAACAAGAATTTGTATAAATCATGAGAGTAATAAGAGATAACTATATAACGCATCGATGTATTAAAACTCGATTTCAAAAAGTATCGGTCTTTTTAGTTGCTCACCAAAATAGGACGGTGAACAAAATATCCGTTTGCATACTAGCCCCGATATGTTGTATTGTAAAAGACTATTATATCTTTCAGTGTTCAAAGTTTGACCAATTTGTTAGGGGTTTAATTTTAGGGTTTCGAATCATATTTTGAGGTTTGACCCGTTGTTTGTGATTTGATCAGTCGAAGACAATTAGGAAAATATCAAAAATGTGAGATGCATGTATACCTTACATACTTCTAAAAGTATCGATTTTAACAATTTATAACTGAAAAAATTGTTTAACATTAGTTTTTGTTGAACAACTAAACTGACCTAAAGTCACATCTGTTCACACGGACAAACTATGCTATTCTCGGTTAAGTTAGTCTAGTCAAGTACTACTAACCTAGGCTAGAACCTATTGTGGGCCTTGTGTTTTTTTTTTTCACGGAGGCCCAAGACTAAGTCAACCACCGTGTTTATCACTCGGCCCAAATTTAGCATCATGCTCCCTTGGTAAATTTGGTCTCCATGGAATCATGTATTATTATAGTATAGGAAATGTAGGTATAAGTGGTAATTATAATTACACACCTATTTTAATATTTAATTTGTAAATACTTACAATAGATTTTTTTTTATGATAACATACAATAGTTGATTATTTGCGATATAAATGCATTATTATCTTTCACAAATTAAAAAGAAAATCACATTTTATGTTAATTAGAATAAAAAATCTGACGTTTTTTCAAATAGGCAAATTATTCCTTTAAACCCTAACTTTTTTAAAACTAAACCCTAAACTTAAATCTTAAAGGTGGCAGCGGTGGCTGACAAAGATGGTCGATAGAAGGTTAGGGTTTAGAGGGGTAGGTGTCAAGTGACAGATTCAAGAAAATTTGATAAATTGTGAAAGACATTTTATATTTAGAAGTTGTCAGAGTCAGAATTTTTTGATTGAAATCATTATTTTTTTGTTGATTTATGAACCGTGGCAATGTGTTTTTGGTACAAAAAAAAAAAACTATGTTAAATATATACCAATCAAAAATCAAAAAATCAAATTTTTTGGTTGAATTCGTTTCTCCACACAAAATATGTTTTATAAGTTGAAAGTTTATATTCAAAGAAAAATTAATATGGTGCCGGTCCATATATGGTTACTTCAATAATGTTACTAACATTATATATTTGTTACATTGTTTCCACCTTTCCGAGTGTTCATAGTTATAGAGGATTTGTTGACAGAACTCAATAAACTTTCAATTAAAACAAACCCTCATTCTCATATTTTAAACCAAATATAACAAACAAATATTATTGTGCCCTTGAAGACTGACCATAAACAACAATAAACCTATCCTATTAACATAGATTCACCACCGTAAGTTTATGTCAAGAAGGCTATCGGGAGAGGCTGGCTTAATCCATACGGCCTTATAGAAAAAATCCTTAATGTCACCAAGACAGTCTTTGCTTAAATAATCGCTATGGAATGAAAGGTATCTCTTGCGTTTGAGAGAATAGAACAAGTTGACATCCTTACGAAACATTGAGAATTAGATCTTGTCGTGCATTCCTCTCAAATTGGTCGATACCATGCAAGAACTGGCATAATTGAGGAATAACATTTTGTTTCCCAGGCTGGTTTGCTCAAGCCACAAACTCTTTTCTTTCTAGTATTCATCCTCCAACATTCAATCTTTTTATCCTTATGAATCGAGACTCTCATCAACTCTCTCTTGTCGCTTTCCATGAGGTAACATCGACCTAGCGAAGCTCGTAGGTTTTTTAAATAGGGATTGCCAAGAACACTCCCTTCAGGCTTTTCGCCATTGGGATCAAACGCTCCCAACAATCCATCTGCTTTCAAACAATAACATAACCCGTTATGCAAAATCAGGCCTGATAATGAATAGTTTTCTCCCACAAGAACGCGTCGTCCAGTCCTCTTCGCCCCGCCTGATAATATTATATCGGGTGCCAGATTTTGGAAGTCCTAGAATAAAACAGTCGGAGAGGTAGGAGGCAAGCTGAAACACCAGTAAACGACACCAACATTGTCCACTGGAGGGTATCTGGGGAGTTGGATCTTTACCCTCTAGAATGGCTCGAAAAAGAAAAGCTCGCAATCAACAGTAGACATTAACAACCAACCATGATTCAAGGAACGGATGCGTGCCTCTGACAACACAGGAATATGTTCGCGATCAGAATCCACCAGTACAGGATGATAAAACTTCAAAATATTGTCTTCGTGTAAGGACACCAAGTACGGTAATTCTGGATGACGAGATCGGATCATCTGATGATGTTGATACGAGGTTGGTGGGGGATCTCTTAACACGGACGTTAAGTACTTAGAGACGAGACGATGAAACACAACAAAGTCTCCGGCAAATAAAAAAAAAGCTACTCGTGGTTGAAGTTCTGGTGAAAGCTCAAACAAAGAGCTTACATTTTTCTCTCTCTCAACCTCACATTCTCGGTCCGACATTTTTTTTACCTCGGTCATGTCTCTGATTCTTTTTCTCTAAATAAATTGTGGTGTGTAATAAATATATCACTCAATATATATAGTGACATTCAATTCCTTTTCCACATAGTAGAAGCTTTCCTTAATTTTCTTTTCTTTCCTTTTTTTTATTTCTGTCTTAATTTCCATAATTGCCTTTCCTTTTCAGAGCCTCCTATGTTATGATCGACACAATTATTTCTAACAAAGACCATTTCATACAAAACACAAGAACCGATAAAAAAAAAAGAAAAAAAAGAAACAAGTAAAACTCATAGTTTATATTCAAAACATATCTATCTTTGATATTGTTCAAATTAAAAAAATTAATTACGGCAAGTTCATTTCAGGTTGGCGCAACCATATCGTGTGAAGGCACGATCAAAGGCACACCCATGCTTGATACCGTATCTAACTTTGATATTGTTAAAGGCATGATAGAGGAAGTCACGGTTTGAGGCACCCACGTGCCGAAGAAAGGCGGTCGAGGATCACGGCCGTGCCCAAAAAAAGAGCAGATTTTTCAGATGGGATAAGTTGGCATTATCCCCCAAAAAAGAAACTGAAAATAGTTACTTTTAGAAGTACCAACGTCTGAGAATCGGGTTTGCTATCCGAACAAAAAGATGAGCGGGAAAAATGTGAATATGAACAAAACATTTTGTTTTTAATTTTTTATTATAAAGAAACCAAGAAAAGAGGCTCATCATAGTGTAGCGACCCTTCTTCTCCTACATTCTCTTTCAGCTTTCAAATCGATCCCATTAAGCTTCACAGCTCAGCTGTTCTTCAATCGATCCTCGCTTCGTCTCTCTCGATCTCTTCCTCCCCCAAATGTGGCAATTCCTCATTGTTGCAGCGCTCGCCGGATCTACCGGGTTCTTCGCCAAACACCTCCGCGCCGGTGTCACAAAGCGGAAGAGAACTCAGAAACGTGGTCAGGTACTTCCCGATTCAGATCAAACCGAGACGTGTGATGAGCCTCGCCGATTACTAGATACCTCTGCTGAATCTTCGAACCCAACCGCATTGCAGCTTCCATTGCTCAAAGAGGAAGGACTTTTTAGGTTTTCGAGTCCCGAAGCTCAGATCGGAAATGGATCTCGACCCGGTGCGAGGAATTTGAGGAAGAAATGTGGTTTTGGGCCCTGGAATCGAATTGGGTCGGAGCTGAAATTGGGGTCGTTTGGTGGTGGAGATGATCGGAGAAAGGGTGCGAGGAGATTTTCAGTTTGCTTGAAGAAGAGGAGGACTGGTAAGAACTCTGCTGCAGAGAAGCGTGGATCGTGTCCCTCGGGAGGTAAGATATTTTTGATTTCATAATTATGTGTTTGGTAGCTAAGAAAATGTGGGAAAAGTAACTGGAATTTATAATTTTGCTTTGAGATATGCTTCAATATATAGTTCATGGATCATAACATGCTTTGTTTTTAGGAGGCAGTGCTTTCTTTAGCTGGGGACTTGGTGTTGGGATGATGTACATGATGTCAGCTGAAAAATCTGAAATCAATAAGCTCAACACAGCCATTGATGAGACTGCAAAAGCTATCGAGGAGCTAAGAGCTGAGTTTAAGAGAAGAGCAGCATCAAGCAATACCCAAATGGGGCGCTTTGCCAGTGAAGTTAAGACAAACACGAAGGAACCTAATGATTCAAGACTCTTGAGTCTCTTTGCAGTTGATGACATTGAATGTCCGAGTAGTGTTCTAACCGAAGAGCAAGAACCGGAGGTACTAGAAATGGATCAATTAGAAGCAGAGTTTGTGTCTGAACTGCAAAAACTTCCTTGGTGTGACGGCAAGAGACAGAACTTGCCTGAGGTGAGTTCGTACTTGTACATTATTCATATGGATTCAATTTAACATTACCTATTGCTAATGTAGAGTTATGATGGAAAGTTTTATCGAGTAAGCAATATTGTTCACCTTATGGTTCTCTTGAGATAATTCACATGATAGACCCCAATAGGTGGATTATTTGAATAGGTAAAGAGTAAAACAAACATCAACATATGATATGTGCTTTCCTTGTGCATCCCAATTTTTGTAATTGCTTTTTAGGGATAATTGCAGGTATCTATCATAAACTATCCGCACTTAACTATTCTCAACTTCAAACGTTTACATCCAGTTGTTTAAACTTTCAAAAATTACACATAGATTTTTTGTCAAAAAAATGATGATAATACCCCTGACCTTGATCTCAAAAAAAAAAAAACTATTTTTCCTTCTTTTTAAAAGTTTTATCTCTTCAAGAGTTTTTGTCGCATCACTCAACCCCCTTTATACACCTAATCAAAATGTTCTTGATAGGTACGAAGTCTTGTCTTTTTTGAGATTAAGGTCAAGGGTATTTTCGTTGATGGGTTGATTTGGCTTCATCTAATTGCTGCATTTTTTTCTAAAACTACAAAATGGTTTCAGTACGATGCAGTAAATGACAAGGAGGATCAAAAGGAGTGCCAAGTTTCTGATCCTTATCAATTTCATGGAGTAAAGCCATCTGAATTGGATAAGAAATTGTCTCACTTGCTTATCGCACAGCAGGAAAGCCAAATCATAGAGCTCGAATCTGAGTTGCAAAATGCCCAATTGAAGCTAAATGGGAAAGAAGCTGAACTCCAAGCATTGAAGGACTGTGTTAGGCGCTTAACTGAGCTCTCTCTATCAACCATCACAGGCAAGACTTTCTAAACCCAAACATTACAATGTTGTGCTTATAGTCATGTGTTCTTTCGCTAAACAAAGCCTTGAAAGTACCGTGGTTTTGTACTGTTTCTCAGATGACGAAGCTGAACCACGTGACGGAGTAGCCTGTGCTGACATTTTGGATTACAGTAACATATTGGGATCTGAGTCCAAGAGATCGGTTGTTGGGATGAAAAGATCTATTGACTCTGAATTGTGTGGCTATTAAGAACAGCAATGGCTATGCAGGTTTAACTGTGGAAGAGAGCTTAGTTTATATCATTAGCCTTAGATTCTAGTGTACTTGGTGTGTCATGTTTAAATGTAAATTACAGCAGCTCTTAACATGCTCATTGCCTAGTAATGTTAAAACTTTCACTCCTTTATTGCATTTCACTTGTTTACAGCTCTTACCACAGTGATCCATTTTAGTTCCCTAAAAAAAATGTATGCACAGACACTAACCTTATTATACCAGAATTAACAACATATTCTTCAAATCATGTACTAGAAATCCAGATGGTGGTAAGTGAGGTAAATTTAGTACACATGGTTCTTGAAATTAACTACATGGCTTAGACTTCTTTACAGCTCTTCTTCAAGTAGCTGAATTTTTCTAATTTTAACTAACATTCGAACATGTTCCCTGTGAAATCGTAAGGCTTAACTCGCCATCTCCCAATCAATTTTTGCTATGGCAAAACCTAGACTTGGATAACAAAAGTTGTCTGCTATAAATCATCCACACTAACCTTAATATTATGATCATTCCCACTTGTTAAGCCCATGAAAGAAGCGGTGTTTTCTCCTCTTAGAGTGCTTCCGAAAATCCTTTGAGACGATGCGGGGAATAAAATGCACCTGCACAGCCAATGTTACGAATCAATTACATTACAAAAATATCTTAAGTACTGTTACATAGACAAGAAAGAAACTTCATAGAGTTGATCTCGCTATTTCCCTTAAATAAGCCCACCATAAGCATTACATAGACGTCACAAAAAGCACATACCGAGGGGCATGAGGATGCAACTATAGCCCATAGAATCCGAAGCATTTAAACACTGTAATTAAACCATTCTCATCCGAATCCATACAAGTCCGTAGAGCTACATTAATACCTGGGAGTTATTTCGTACACCAAAATCCTGGAGAGCAGAGTTGTCATCTAGCAGTTTGTCGTTATGGTGAGAGAGACAAAAGTTTGCCCAGACATGCTTCCTGTAAATCCAAAACAACCAACTTCTTACTAACAAAACACTATTCGGTTTAAGTATCTAAAGAGAGTGGTAAAGCAGCTAAATTTTGGCGATAGGAACAATTACAATATCAAATAGCATTACCATGGAGTTCAGTTTTGATCGTTGCTGGTTTTTACAGAAGTGAATTTCTTGAAGTTGGGATTGGGGATTAAAAAATGCTACCGATCATGCAATTTGGAACTGTATCGGGTACGGTAAAAAATTCTCACAGATTCCAATCAAATACAGATAGCTACAACACAATTGAAAGCAACAATGCACTAGAGGCAACTATACACAAAATTTCAGAAAACAACATACCATGAAATGTGGCGATGGCCCATCTTGGATTGCTCAGCCTCAGTGATTTCCTTCTTGATTGCCAGTTTCAAATCCTTGACGGTAGCCGAATTCATCACCGCAACATCTGCATCGCCAAAACAAACCCAATTGAGTAACGAAATCAATTGCTAGCAACAACGCACTAGAGGTGTTTCAATGCAATGCATAGCTGGAAGGAGAAAGATTCAGGGTAGAGAACCAATGGAGGTGCCGTCCAGCTTGAGGACGGAGATGCGCATGGCACCGCCCAGCTCCAGGCTAACGAGGGTGTCGACATCGGACAAAGAGGGCTTTTTGGGGACATCAGCGAGAATGGGATCAGCGAGAAGAGCGGCGAGCGTGGAGTTGAGCTTCGCCTTCTGAGCATTGTTGCTTGCGTATCCTCCCGTGTCTTCTTCTGCTGTTTCTCCCATGGAGCTCGATCCTACCATCATCTTCTCGCTGGGTTCTCTAATCTCTAGCTAAAAGAAAAAAATATGAACAACCCTCTCTCTCTCTCTCTCTCTCTCTCTAAGGCAATAAACTTAAAATTCTTTCAGCAATAAGAAGCAACAAGTACCGAAGATTCTCTCCTTTCTTTACCCACAGTTACCGAATTTTGCCGTCTCCTTGGCACCGCCGTACTCCCAACTGGGTATTATATGCATATGATTAGTAATCACCCAAACCAAGAATATCAAAACATAAATAATGATTAAAGAACCATACTTAACACAAAAAATCCCCTTTCACTATGATCAATTAACACATAAAAATGCCTATGAAATGAGATCAATTGTTTTGATTACTACTTGTATTAACCTCAATACACTAACCCCTAATCCTACTGATATCATTTCTATTTTACAAGAGCTCATTACATCAAAATTTCTCTTCCTTAGTGATTTTTATTTCGCGGCAACCAAACAGAAGATTGAGATTACTCAAAACAACACAACAAAGAATACTCCTACCCAGAAAAAAAAAAAAAAAAATCATACTTTCTCATCTTTCGTGGTTGATTTGATAAAAAACACTCCTACCCAACAAAAATCATACTTTAATTCACCTCGAGAATTTTATTTTTTCTCGGGAACCAAACAGAAGATTGAGAACACTGAAACTGGAAAATAACCTAGTCGCAGAAACAGAAGTACCTGAGGATTTGATTGGGTCTCTTCTCTGAGAAGCCAAGCATTCGTCGGCGATTGTAGAGAAAAAGGCACGACCCGAAGAACTTGATCGGTGACGACGGCCCCAAGCGCGAAGACTCGCCGCCCAGTACTGCTTTCTAATTACTTTATTTACAGGTTTAGTCCTCGGAAGTTTCTGATTTTACACTTGGGCCTTTCATTGATTGGGTTTAATGATTTAAGAAATAGATATTATGGACTAGTAAGTGGAAGTGTAGGAAAATCATTTTACTAATATAATCCGTGAGTATAACCAATTTCAACATTTAAATTAGCTTTCTCATAATCCCCAACATTTATGTTATACTTCCTCTCGTTTCTTCTATGGATCGAGGTACTCCTCTAGGGTGTTTTGCATCTCGGTTAGCTGCTCCTCATCTCTTGAGGTAATAAACAAAAGGAAAGGAATAAAAGAAGTATAGCACTGTAAAGGTCTGGCTCAACTAAACTCGTATGGAACAGCATCAAAACGATTGGAAGAAGCCTAATCCTCCCCCCCATCAGGTACTACACCAAATAACAACAAAAAGGTAATGTTCTCCATGCTTCCATTCCCTGGATCATTCTAACAGACACATAAAATTTAACCTCCATCTGTTAACTTATTTTTCTGAAGTTTAATATGATAGTATATCAAAGATGGCTCATGAAGCAAGAAGCTAAGAAAGGGAAGTAATAAGTTGCAAGAACAAAGTAACTTACAGGAGGATGACCGGCGACGGGACCGGCGGCGACTCGGGAGAGCTGCTGGGTTTGTGTTCGGGATGGCAGAACGAGGGGTTAGGGCTCCTTGTTTTGAATTTAAAGAGTTCAAATGTCTTTTATTTTTGGGCTTTTTTTTTAAATTTTTCTTTGGGCCATGTTCTAATTTCAAATATTAGAAATCCATTCCCCTCATTTTTATTTCAGCCCAACTGATTTTCAAGCCCAATTGATGATCTAAAACTGAGGCACACGTCTCAGGCAAAACGTCTCGTCTCGGACGCCTCACCACGGGCGAGGCGCACGCCTCGCCACTACTACTTGAGGCGCACGCCTTGCCACTACTACTTGAGGCGCACGCCTCGGTGCGTTTTTTGGGCACCTCACCTCGAGTATTACTATTAGTTAAAATTGAAGAAATTCAGCTACTTGAAGAAGAGCTGTAAAAAAGTCTAAGCCATGTAGTGAATTTCAAGAACCATGCGTACTAAATTTACCTCACTTGCCACCATCTAGATTTCTAGTATGTGATTTCAAGAATATGTTGTTAATTCTAGTATGATATGGTTAGTGTCTGTGCATACATTTTTGGGTAAATTACAAATACCTACACTAACCATTG
>JAYMSW010003134.1:0-12649 GCA_036897725.1 Erodium texanum | reverse complement strand
ATCTCTTCTTCTTATATCTATTATGTGATTATCATGATGCTTACGATTTAGGGTTCATGTAAATATTAACTTACATCATGATCACTGGATGGCTTGGGCCTATGGTTAAGAGAACCACTAGGCCGTTGGTTCAACCAAGGCCTAGTTCAAGAATCAAGAAGAGAGAACCACTTAGGCCCATGGTTTAGAGACCCCGAAAGTATCCATGGAGATGATCAATCACGCTCACTGCCCGATCCCTCAACTCGGCCAGAACTTAGGGATACTATTTTGCAATTTCCCTTTGTTTAGATATTATAATTTCGGACTAACACGATAGATTTTTCTGTTATTAATATTTAATTTGTTATGATTATTTACAAAACCATGGATGTGCATATCATGTATTCATATGTGTATGGAGGTTTAGATTGAGGGAACGAGAAAAGCGGGTAAGATTTTGCCATCTTTTTTTCACGACAACATATGCCTTATCTTTAACCTAAAATAACACATGACTAAAAACATGTAATTTGTTGGATATCAATGTACTTTATACTACTTGTCACATCAAATCAAGCAAATAATTCAGTTCAAGTTGGTTGTGGATAGTTGATTGATTGGTGGGAACTGAGAAGTAGTCAAGTAATAAGAAGTGTTAAAACAAGGACAACGTATAATAGAATTGATAAATAAAATAAAATAAAAAACAAAAACAAAAACAAAAAAACGTCAGTGTTGGGGTTTTAGGCGATTCAGTGGCGAATTCCATTTTTGTTTAACTTTCTTCTCTTTTTTATTTTTTTTAACTTATTTATTCATTTGATTTAACTTGTCATATGTCAAGTTAAGAATGATTGTTTAAATTGTTATTTTCTCTCCGACTCGACACCAATTGACAAATCTTAACGAATTATTCCTTCCCTCCTCTTTGTTGGCCTTGCTCTTACCTTGGACCCAATAAGTACCTTCCACCATCTCACTTGTTAGCCCATACTAATACCATGCTGCATTATTTAGTAGTCCAAGTTATGATCCCCAAAAAAGTCAACTTGGCCTAAGAAAAGGGCATTTATTTATGTATGCTCTCCAACAACTAACAAGCAGCGATGCATAATGAAAGGCCTTCCAAATTAATTAAACAGTTACGTTCCTCACCATATATCTACCAACTTGCTGCTCATTTTACCCATGAAATCTCCTCTCTTTTGGACCTTTCCCAATCTCCATCACTCTCATGCCAAAACCCACCTCCTCCAACCTACATAGAGGTGACACAATATTCACTTTCCAAAATGCAGAACGAGTATACTACTTTTTACAAATTTATATGTGTTTAATCAAATAGACACTATATATGTATAAGATCTAAGATTTTAAATGATGAGACGAATGTTTCAACAAAATAGACGTTTGTAGAATGATGGTTGATTCTGGATCACATATATGTTTTTACGGATACATGGAATTGACAACTACTGCTAATAACAGAAACATGCCAAACATATTAGCACACTCATGCCTTTTCCTCTTATACACTCCAACGAATTCAACTTCTACTGCATTTAATCCAACTTCTACTACGTACCATGCCATGCCATTTTGTCGATCCAACCAACCTTGGAAAGTTCTTTCTTTTCCCATCTTTGTGACTCATAATTAAATCATATAAATGACGTGACATATATACGATACGTTTGTGACTATCGTAATTACATGTAACTTGACACAATTAGACATATGTTGAGGATTTATCGTGATTGTGTTGAATGCGTCTATAGCTTGCACAAGATGTACAATCCTATTGTATGAATCAAAACAATTAATTACTATATTATGTGTTGGGCATTTGGTCTAGTGGTATGATTCTTGCTTAGGGTGCAAGAGTTCCTGAGTTCAATTCTTGGAATGCTCCTATGATTGATTACACAATTTTAATTTTGGGATTCAGGTTCTGAATATGTTAGTCTCCATTCATACCAAAAGCATAGAAAAAAAGAGGCGTAGGAGGTATATCTGCATTTCAGTGTCAGATTGATTATTTTTTTAGAGTTATGATTTCATATCACTTGAAAAATTGATTATAAAATTTCATATGGTAATGATGATTTAAAACTTTGATTAGCAGGTCATTTAGTATTGGTAGAAGGATCATTTCTCCTCAAGCATGCGAACGTGGGAGGTGGGATAAAAGGAGTTAATGCCATTTTGATATCCATCACCACCCAACCATATAAACACTAACACTAATTACTTAATTAATTTCATTATAATCGATTCCTCAAATCTTCCAAAACAAAGCTGGCGTTGAATTTGAGCAGGATTGGAATAATAATGTTGCTTCAAAAGCAAGCCTTTCTTTGTTACCAAAATTCATATCCTATATATATCACCCTTTCCTCTCTCGAGGTCGAGTGTCATCTCTCTCTGCGCATGCACCGCCAATGGGGAACATGTGTACCTGCCTTTCCCCGGTGCCGGTAAAGCAGCGATCCGTCAAGCGCCTCACAAATCCACAACCGGCGGCCGCCAGCTCCAGTAACCGGTGGTCCAGGGTCCGATCGTCGCGCAAGGAAAAGCTCCAGGACTCCGTGCTCCAGGAGCACGCCATCGCCGCCACCATTCTCTTGAAGCACCACCTGCAGAACGGCGGCTCGCTTCCATTCGACCGCTCGGCTTCTTTGAGCCATCCCAATTTCGCCTCCAACAAGTATCAGCTCCCCCGGAGCTCTAGCTCGCGGCCCCGCTCGCTCGCTGACCCTATGCTTCAGCCTCACCAGCTCGTCAATCAGGTCTGGCTTTCTTCTTCTGGTGTTAATAGATTATGCGCGTTTCTGCTTCATAGTTAATTGCTAATTATGGTATTCTATCGAGGGAATCGAAATTGATATTTATTTGAGGAACAGTTTTTATATACATAGCTTATGTTGGACTGTGAATGCTATAGATGCTTGATTTGGGCACACATGCAGATATATATTATTGTCCTTTTATTCTTAGATTGTGGTTTGTGTTTCTAGGCTCGTGCTTGTTAATGATTGATTATGAAATACAAGAGTTGTGTGGTTGCAATGTTAATTTGAGATATTAAGCAAGTAGGAATTGCTATTTATGGTGGATCAGGAATTTTTTTATTAACTAATGTTGGCCATTGTTTTAATTGCTCAAGATGGAAATGGGGTATAACTTGATTGTGTTTTGCTTTTCAAAAACTATAATAATGAAAGCATGTTATAATGAATTATCGACAATATAGTAGTTGAGGGAATAGAGTTTTTTTGTAATCAAATAGTTGCCTTGATCTAAATTGTTAGTTGCTGCTGTTCTATGCCATTTTTAGAGAACATATGCCTTATATGGGCATAGTGTCTAAGTTAATATATGGTTTGGTACCAGGAGAATAAGTAGTGTTGATTGCTTTTGTTTAAGCACATACTAAATGAACTTCAGCAGCAACTTGCTACTTTTGCTCCTATATATACATTGATTCTTTTTCTTTGTTTTTGGAATATCTATAACTCTGTAGTAACTGAACTTTAACATGCACAGCTCTTGCTTGATCCATTCTTTAAGTGCAATGGTTACTTAATTCCCTTTTCTCCCTGGGTTGCTACTGTAGTTTACATCTGTTGGTTCGAATCTTCTTATTGTTCGAAATATCTTTCTTTTTAACTATATTTCCTCTTGCAGGATTTAAAGCTTGATGATCTTGAGAGCAGGCATTTTGTTCTCGTCCATGGAGGTGGTTTTGGTGCTTGGTGTTGGTACAAAACTATTGCACTTCTAGAAGAAGGTGGCTTCAAAGTTACTGCTGTAGACTTAACTGGTTCTGGAATCCATTCTTTTGATACAAATGCCATTACCAGTCTTTCACAATACGTGAAGCCGCTTACTGATTTTCTTGGTAAACTTGGAGATCCTGAGAAGGTTATATTTCTCTTTTTTCTTACCTTCTTTGAATATGTGTTGCTTATTATCTTGCATTTATGCAATATTGTATACTTTTCTGTTATATAGTAGATGAATGAAGCCTTACTTGTATCAAGGAACTTGTGTAGTGTTAAATTTTGTACTTCATCATCAAACTGAACTCGCATTGGATAGCCTGCTTAGAACAACTAATTTGGATTTGTTAAAGTCCCCAGTTACATTTCAAAGCCTTAAAGATTGAAATGCTTTAGTAGAGATCATCACAATATATTGTCTTTGTTTCTGATGACTGGCTCTTAGTTTCAATATCAATTTCCTTATTTTCCATCTTTAGCTCAAACAATGTATTATCTGCATTTAAAGATCATACCCCTCCATTCCAAACTTGGTTTTCTAGTTAACTTCTTGCAAAATTTAAGGATGCTGAAGTTGTTGGTTGAAGGTTGATTATCCCCATGTGCTCTTATGCTTCCTTTTTAATTTATTTATTTATGCAGGTTATATTGGTGGGACATGATTTTGGCGGTGCATGCATATCTTATGCAATGGAGATGTTTCCTGGTAAAGTATCAAAGGCTGTTTATATTGCTGCAGCAATGTTGACTAATGGACAGAGTACTCTTGATATGTTCTCCCTACAGGTTTCACTTTATTCTTTCACTTTAAATTTCATTAAATCACTGCTTTGCATATATTCAAATAAAAATATATCGGTCTTATTTGTTGTGTCTTCCACAATATTGAGAAAAGGAAAGAAGAAGAAAAGATAATTTGGTGATTACAATTCATGTACTTCATACATTATGGATTGATTTCATCTGACTAATACTTCAAAGCATTGCAGGATGGTTCAGATGATCTGATGCGACAGGCCCAGATATTTGTCTATGCAAATGGGAATAATCAGCCACCGACTGCAATTGATCTAGGCAAGTCATTGTTGAGGGACTTGCTGTTCAACCAAAGCCCTACAAAGGTATGTTTGACAAGTATAAGAAAGACCAATGTCTCACATTTACATGTCTGGTCTAAAAGGCTCACATGTCAGTTCTTGTATACCTTGTGAAAGGTTTATGACATCACTGTTGAGTCTGTTCAGCTCTTATTAGCCCTTATGAGTTATGACTTCACTATAGTATAAATCCAAGGTCATTCCTTAAAGATTGTCATAACAACCCTGTGGTTCTATTTTGCCAATTCTCATTCAGGACATTGCCTTAGCATCTGTATCGATGAGATCAATTCCCTTCGCACCGGTTTTGGAGAAGCTCTCTCTTTCTGAAACGAACTATGGCTCTGTAAGGCGGTTCTATATTGAGACAACAGAAGATAATGCCATACCTCTCACAGTACAACACAACATGATAAATGCAAGGCCTCCAGAGAAGGTGTTTAGACTAAAAGGTGCTGACCACTCACCATTTTTCTCCAAGCCACAAGGCCTACACAAGTTATTGGTAGAGATTTCTAAAATCCAATCCACCTAATCGTTTCTGGTAATTAGATATACATTTTGTACCAGAACATGTTTGAGCAAGTGGTCAAACAATTGAGGTTGTGGTCAAGAGTTCAAGTCACAATGCCGATGTTTATAGATCTTCTCCTTATTTCAGCAATTCCATTAGAACAACATTGTATGCATACTGAACTGAAGGAAATGAAAATGTGAACTATTTCTAACATAACTGTAATAATTTATATGAAATTTTTTTTTTTCTTCTTTCAAATATAGTTTTTATAAGAGTTTGAGTTTAAAATTTGGCAGGCGCGTGTATTTAGGTTTTTGAATTTAAATTATGGTTGCTGTTGAATGATTATTTTGTTCAAAGCCCTTTTCCTTACTCCAAATGGCACACGCCACACAACTCAACGGTTAAGAAATTTGTATTCTGAAGACCAACAAAATCTTAATTTTGTTTCTCTTTCTCTTTGTCCTCTTCCACTTTTTTTATTCTCATAATTATTCATTAACTCTTCTAAAACCATGGTTAAATCTCTTGGATTTAAATTCGGGAAAAATAAATAAGATGTATATTAGGATTGTTCGTCTAATTGTACCTCAAAAACTACCAAACTAATCTTTTACTCAAAAATGTTAATGAATTTTCATCTAATTTAGTAAAATTTCTGTGAACAATACACAATTTGATTATTTTTTTAAAATAAAAAATTGGTATCTTAGGATGTGATATTTTGAATTTGATATAAATTCATGAATGTATATTAAATAGTATTGTATTCATTAAAATACTATCTGAAATTGTAAATTGTTGGACTTGGATAGTTGTAACTTTTTCCAAAACATTAGAGGGTGAAATTGATAAGAAAATATTTTGAAGAGCCAATTAGCACAAAAATTAAAGCTTGAGGACTAATAATATATTAAAATTGAAATTCACTGGTTTCGCCTCCACCGTCTATATATCTCTTCCTCCTCGCAATTCCATGTACTCCTGTACCGCTTGCTTTGCTCCATATCCTGTTTCAGAAGAATCCGGTGAAACTTTCTTCTCTGTTTCAGTTTACATTTTCAATTCTTTGTCACGATCTGTTAATATCTTCTCTACGCATTTTGATTGTCTTTCAAGTACAGTATTGGAGCTTTTATGTTCTTTCTCTGCATTTCCAGTAGTCGGTTTTGTTTTGGTATGCAAATGGAATATTGTGCTGATTTGAAGTTGGTTGGGTCAGATCTGGCTCATATCCTGTTGAAAAGTTTGAATTTTGGTTTGGATGAGATGGAAATTTACTGTAGTCACCTGGGTGTGCGATTACATTATCAGATTGGATGGTTGGCCTAAGTATTGTTTGTGTCTTGTTTGGTAATTTTCTAGGGTTTGTGGTATGGGGTTATAGTTTTTGGTTTGTGACACTGATGAGAGCTAGTTAAGGATGGTAAATTATGTTCTTGTTTAGTGGGTAAGTGAAATTCATGTGGCTTATAAAACCCTTTAATTGTGAAGTATATTTCAGTAGATTGGTATAGATGTTGATCAGTAGTCTTGCTTGTGTTGATCATACAGCTTCAGATCTCAGCCTTTTTAGTCAATTAGGTGCGTAAAACATACATATGATAGCGTGTTCATTGGCAAATCAGTTGGCTTAAAGCCATTGCAAATTCGCAGAAATACACATGCATTTCCTAAAACCTAGTTATCGGGTTAATACACAGTTCCTTGTAATGCATGATGTATGCTTGTGGGAAATTTTAATTGCCCTTTAACATAGAATGATTTGTGTTCCTTCTTAGTCACTTGGTCCAAAAACTAGGCTGATTGTGTTAGGATGCTTGATGTTGTCTTTGAACTTTCTTTGTTTAGAATCTAACCAAGTCAATGCTTGTATAGGTTCTAGCTTCCTTATTGTCGGCTATAAGACCAAGGATAGACAATGGGTCGTGGTGTGAGCTGTGGTGGTGGACAGAGCTCTCTGAGCTACCTCTTTGGAAGTGGAGAGCCCGCCAACAACACTCCACCTGCTCAGAACCGTGCATCAGCAACAAATAATGTGCCTCCTCAGAGCTCTGCTGCTGTTGCACAAGCAGAGAACCCTACTGCTCCTGCACAACCAGTTGATAAGGGCATTCCAGCAGGCATTCAAGGAAGTCAAGCAAACAATTATCTCCGGGCTGATGGCCAGAACTGTGGCAATTTCATCACGGTATGATCATATTAAATTTCTTGTTTGAGATCTAATCAATCATTTGACTATTTCCTGTTACTAAAGATCTCCTCTTTTCTTTATCCCTTGATCATGATAAATGCTTCACTGTGTGAATGTAGGATCGGCCTTCAACTAAGGTTCATGCTGCGCCAGGTGGAGGGTCTTCCTTGGGCTATCTCTTTGGCGGTGATGGCAAATGATTATCATATTCATCTACACCTTTTAAGATATTTTGTATTGTCTTTCAAAATGTAATTGAACTCCTTGCAAGGATGTTATTATGGTTAGATTAGTTATCAAACACAAGTGCCTTATAAGTTTGTCCTTGTCTAGCTCATGAAGGATCTGGGTTGATAAGTTTACTACTTACTACCTTGACCTGATCAGATCAAAACCTGGTGTTAGTGAACCACAATCAGACTTGGATTGATGGTGTGTACATGAAATTGGATAATTACATGCTCTTGAACTTCTAGAATACTTCGCCAAATGAAACTTGGGAGCCGATAGAAGATTTATATGAGGCTAATACCCTTGCTTCCCCAGTGCCAGGTCAAAATCTATTAAATGCTTCAAACCTAGACTAGACCTCCTTAATGCTTGTTCCGTTGCCATGACATCCAAATGTTTCCTCCTATTTAGTTACCAATCAAATCTCATATGACGACACAATTATTATAAACTACAATCTGATGTGAGAATTGTTAAATATTTTAATGTTATATCATATTGAATTTGGCTCAATTCAATTTGTCTAATTTTTCTTATAAATATTTAATAAAAAGTAGATTTTGTTTAGAACAATTCCATCAGTGCCAAACTCGACCACGTCGACAATAGTGGAACCAGAAGGAGAGAGAGACCAAATAGAGCCGACAATTTTTTTTGGTAGCGACTCTTATTGTGGATTGAGAGAGGGAAGAAAGTCTTTTTTTGATAGGAGTTCGTGTGTCATATTTTGATTGATTTGATAAAAATTATCCCTTACAAAGAATTGATTCCTTATAGAGCAATCAGCATATCGACACTAGCGCCGTTGCCATTAACCTATGGATGACCTAAAACCGACCGATGGACGTGTTCTTAAACTCTAATTATATAAAAAATACAATGAACATTTAAAAAAAAAATTACAATGAACTTGAATAAAATATTTAAGAAATCAAACTAAAAAAAACTCATAAAACAAAGCCTTTTTTGCTGTCTTTTAAGGACCGGGAGCGATGTGGGCCATTGATTGGATTTGGGACCGGAGTCGGGTTGGAGTTACAAAGAAAATAATTATAGACAGTAAAAAAAGGTCTACTATATCGTAACTGTAGTCGAATTTCTGAAACATCACAGCTTTGCTAGGGTTTTCGATCTCTCTCTTTGGCTGCAAATAAGTGTTCGGATTTAGGGTTGCAGAGAGCTCCCGTTTCTAGTCATGACCACCGTCGTTCCTACCTCCGAGGAGGATCCCGCCCTCTCCGTCGTCCGATTCACCTCCGAGCTTGCCTGGGCTGACGCTGGTCCCGAGGTTCTCTTCTTCCTCTCCCGGAATTGTTACCTCCCATCTTTTTATCTTGGTCATTGTCATTGTAAATCATATAGATTCGATTGTTTAGTTATGATATTTGATGAATGCCGATCATGGGTAGCTGGAAAATACAAAATTTCTTGTAGAGTGCGATGAATTTGGTATCCAGTAACATTTGTTGATTATGAATTTGTTTGATTTTTGGTCATTTTTAGGTTGCCGAGCCACAGGTTACTAGACTATGCGTTGAGGCACAAGAATGTATGGTAATGGGGAGATGGCTAGATTTAGCATCCCTGATGCTCACTTCTGCTGATTTAGTATTTCCAAAGGTCTCTGAGAAAGGTACATTTTGCTACCATCACAGTATCATCATCAGGTAGCTATGTGGTTTCATGAGATCCTTGAAAAAGTATCGAACTTTAAGAACCTACTGCATTGATATCTGGATGATGTTGCTTCTTTCCCGAGATTCTAACAATGAGAAATAAGAACAGGATAAATTCAGTTTCATATGTTTTCTCATTATGGAATCTAGCTCAGGTTGTCCCTAGAATCAAATGTTTCTTGATTGTGTAAGTGTGCAAAGCATGCCATCAATACACCAGGCAGCACTTTATCCCTGTTAAACAATGGTGGAAACATGGTTTAGTGGATATATAGTTCAGTTTTACTATCTTTAGATGGGTCGTGTTTCGTTAGCCTACAGTCCTTTCTTTATCCGGCTAGGCATAAATTGAGGAAGAAAATAAACTGCCGATTTTCAAAACATGAAATTCTTGGAGCTTGTAGTGTACTTGAGTATGTCAAGGTTTTGTGTTGGGCTGTCACTCTAGGTAGTACTCCCCTGTCCCAAGATAAGTGTCTCGTTTGACATTTCCAAAAATTAATGCTTGACCCCCATGTGACCATTGCTCAAGTTATTTTAACCAACTTTTGGAAGGACATTACATGGTAATCCATGCTTAATCAACTAATTATGATGGAAAGTAGATGCATAAATTTTTATGCCCGTTTATGTAAGTATGGCAATTTATTTAGGACAGAGTAATCGTTTTTTTTACAGTGAAGAAAACTGGCTTTGAACCTGTGGCTTACTCGACATAGGATATGAGACATGCTGTTGAGCTCAAAATCCTTTAGCACTTAATTCGAATTTCTGATATAAATGTTACTTCAAGCATCGAAATCCATTCATATGACCAAGCCTATTTGGTCTTCCCAGATCTGGAGTGCATCTTCACAGTAATCTGTAATCTGGTTACAAAAACTGAAAGTCCTGATGAAGCTTTAGAGATGGCAAAACTTATATCTGGAAAAATTATTCAGCAACCAAATGACAAGCCAGCATTGCGTCTGAAGATGTATGTTATCATTATTGTTGTTTTTTAACACTATGAAATTTGAGGGCATCATCTAATGTTTATCCTTGTTTTGTGATTTCCAGCTTGTTTAATCTGTATAATCTGCTGGACAACCCTTACAGCAAGTTTTGCGTATACATGAAGGCCCTTAATTTGGCAGTGAATGGAAAAGTTACTGAACATGTCATTCCTTCTTTCAAAAAAATGGATAGTTTCTTGAAAGAATGGAATATTGGTATCGAAGATCAAAGAGAACTCTATCTCACTATCTCAAATGTTTTGAAAGAAAATAAAAGGTACATGGAATCTCTTGCTCTTACATTTAAAATTATCTCTTTTTTCGGGTGCATATTACCAATCAGTTTGTATTCACTCTTTCAATTGATGCATCTTTTGCTATTGCAGCTCAGCAAAAGAATCATTCAAATTCCTGACCAAGTATTTGGCTACATTTTCGGGTGAAGGTGCACATAGTTTGAGTGAAGCCAAAGAGCAAGCTGTGCAGACAATTATTGAATTTGTGAAGGCACCTGACATGTTTCAGGTAAACCATAATCTACCACATTTCAAATGTTCTATGAGTGATTCTCTGTTCGCACTTTTTTATGATGTATGATGTATCTTGTCATTATTTTCTAGCCTTGCTGTGGGTAAATTAATGTAGTTTCTATATTGCAGTGTGACTTGCTAGATATGCCTGCTGTGGGGCAGTTGGAAAAAGATGCCAAACATTCACTGGTATACCAACTTCTGAAAATCTTTCTGACTCAGAGGTTGGAGGCCTACCTGGAGTTCCAGGCTGCAAATCCCACTTTGTTGCAAAGCTATGGTAATCAGTCTCATTTATTATATGGCATGCTGAATGGGCCTTGATTAACCCCATCTTTTTTATCATTATTATTTATTTGTTAATTTTTTTATCTTAAATATTTGAAATTTTCTTGTGTAGACCTCGTCCATGAAGACTGTATAACAAAAATGCGGTTGATGTCATTGTTGGACCTTGGATCTAACGACTCTGGCCGAATTCCATATTCTGTAATCAAGGACACACTTTCTGTATGCTCTCCACATCCTCCGATGCTCCTGAACTTGCTGTTACTATACTATGCGGGTGTATAATTTTCTTGTTTTGGCAGATTGAGGATGGCGAAGTAGAACTATGGGTGGTCAAGGCAATAGGTGCCAAGATAATTGATTGCAAGATGGACCAGATGAATCAAGTTGTTATTGTAAGGTATGCTGGTATCATTTACATTCTCTCTAGGTGTTGACATATTAATTATATCGAGATAGGTGATGCTTTGGCATTTTTTCTAAATCTCTCCTGGTGTTTCTTTTTAATCCTTGCTATTTTCTGGTTAACATTTGTGAGCAGCCGCTGTCCCGAGCGTGTATTTGGGCAGTATCAGTGGGAGAGTCTTAGAACCAAGCTGGCGACCTGGAGGGTAAAGCACTATCACTCTTCCCATTTCAAATGCTTTGCAGTGACATGCAGAAACTATATTTCATCCATTATATGCCAAATAATTTTCATCTTATGAAGAGTTCATTTTTCTATGTTTATGTGATATTTCTGGAATTGCTTTCCTAGTTAAATTGTATTTTGCCATGACGAGTTCCTACTTTTTTTCAATGTTTTCTCAATCTGTTCCTATTTTAGGGTAACATTGCAAGTGTCATCAACACCATCCAAGCCAACAAGATTACTGAGGATGGCACGCAGGCGATGCAAGGCTTGATGATTCGTTAAGTCCCGGTTTGTTCTGGCATATAGTTGGAGAGGTTATCTTCATAGATAGTCCAGACTGAGATTTGGGGCTAAACTAGACACAGCACAAGCAATTGTTGTTTATCTTAGTTGGGATGTGCTGTCTTGTTGGAAATTTTAGTAGGGACCCGTAATTTTGAGTTATGATCCATATTCTTATATGGAGCAAATGTTTCACCAGTCAAATATTGGAGGCTGATTTTGAATTAAAAGTTTAGCCTTTCTTATTCATGCTTCCACTCATGCTTCTTTTTCCTTTATGTTTCAGGAGATATATCATTTCAATTCAAAACTTTTTTTTTTTTTTATCAGAAAAAAGGGAAATGTAATATCGAAGGTATGGGGATTAGAACCAGTGACCTCATGCTTAGGGTACCCACACTGCAGGCGAAAATTAGGTGAAACTCTTTTTTTAGCCTTTTC
>JAYMSW010003133.1:0-12650 GCA_036897725.1 Erodium texanum | reverse complement strand
TTAGAGTAGTTTGTAGGTTTGCATTTTAAGAGTAGTTTGCACTGAAAAACTTCCCTATATACATATATTTAAATAACCATTGGGTCTCGAACGGTCATTTTTTTCAAATTCTTTTGCCACATCTTAGTTGCTGATTTGTATAGAGGTTGCTTATCCATAGCTAAGATGGTGACGCAAACACCCTCTAATATTTTAAACTGTAAGATGGTTTTCGATCTAAATCACTAGAAGTCACCTACTTACAGGGAACTCGAGATCACATAGGTGCTTTAAGTGGAAGTATACTTCATTAGAGGATAATTCCCAAAAACTAACTACCTCTGACTTTCATTTTGAAAATCCTATCAGCAGTGGAATTATGAAAAACTATGAAAAATTGTTTACTTGAATTATTTTCATCGCTTAATCTAGTGAAAAGACCTTACTAACCTTATTTCTCATAATTCCATCTTAGTTTTTACTAAAAATTGTACTATGAAAGTAGAAGATCATCGTTAGTTTTTAGAGTTATCACTTGATTCCCCGCCAAAGACTATAGCGTACAAAAGGGAGGGACATTACGGACACTGAACCCCAATTACTGAGGAAACCCCCCAAAAAAAGCCACAACCCGCGTAGCTTCAATGGAGGCGAGCGAGAAAGAAATTGAAGTCCGAAGTCTGACAGGCGAATCGACCACAGTCTTCATCTCATCGACCAACACCATCCAAGATCTCAAGCTTCTCTTGAACTCCACCTTCCCTCCCGCCTCTTCCTCCCCCGATTTCCATCTCTTCTTCAAGGTACCCATCTCCGCACTCGCCTGCATACTTTTTTTTTTTTCTATATGGTTTTTGAATCGAACTATTGAACCCTGTGTTTTGCATTGTCTCATGCTTCCAATTTCACTTATCTCTGTTTGGTTCCCTAGAAAAGTTGTGGGAAAACTTACAACTACTGAGAGTTCAAAACCTGCATTACTTCTGGTTACTATTTACTGATGAAAAAAGGGAGAGGAAAATTATTACCTTAAGGCTATCATTACATTTTTTTTTTTTTGTAATTTTGGTTCTTAATTATTGTTTATTGTTTGGGACCAGGGTCTGAAATTGAGGATGCAGAGTCAGATTAGTAGCTATTGTATTGGATCGAGAGATTTTATAGCTCTTGTTCCATTTGTGAAGAAGGAACATCTTCAGACACAGAAGTCTAATCAACCAGAAACTCAAACTTCATCTAAAGTCTCCGACTCTGACCCATTTTCTAAATTTGCTGATTCTGCATGGTCTGATATGATGCAAGATTTTTCATCTTTTAGCCATGTATCTAGCAACAACAATAAACTGAACTCAGATTATGAGGGTGCCGATCTTGGAGATAGTGCCCCACCAGCACCAGAAACTTCTTTTGTTAATCAAATGAAGATGAAGCGCAAGCGAGGTCTTGAGGAGAAGCAAGAGGGATGCCCGGATAGCCTTTTGTGGGGTATACTACAGTCTGCTAGTAAAAATGTTCCGTATGAGCAGAACTGTGAAAGATTTATTAAGGTTTTAGAGTCAGCAAATTGTTTGTCTTATCCCTACTCGCAGAACTGTAGGCTTAAAAATGAAGCCAGTTTCTTGGCGCATGATGCTAAAAATAATTGCAGTTCGTGCTTATGTCCATCATGGTTGAAGCAGAAACTGAAGGCATTTTCTCTTGTAAATATTTTTTCTGCATTTCTTCAACTGCAACAGAAGAAAATGTGTGTGAACTTCTTGAAGGAAGCTTTGGATCAGCTTGAGAAATTTGTGGTACAAGTTCATATGGACGACATCTACCACCTTTCTGCTATTTGTCCCAAGGTAATTTATTGAATTTCTGAAAGTGCATAACTATTATCTTGGGATTTGGGTGTCATCTTATAGAGCAATATTAGAGCTTTGAATGAACTTGCCTTATTTATATTTCACTTTTATTGCATCTAGTCTATTTACCAAGTATAGAGCAATACCATATTGATGGAGCTTGAAATTAACTTCCTGCATTTGTGTTTCATGTTTCTGGTCTAATCATACATTATTATTTTTAGGTAGTATCTTTTGCTAAAAATGACACAGAAGAGAGAAAACTTGGCGATTCAGTTGTTATTATTGATTCTTCCATAGGACAAGTAGATCACATTGAAGATTTTCCTAAAAGTGGTATGCATGAAAATATACAAACATTTCCATTTCAAAAGTTGATTAGAATTATCCAAGTTTCCAACTGATTAAAATTATGTGTTGTTTTTATGTTTATGTTTCATAGCGCGAAGGCGAGTATCTGTATCCAGGATTGTCAATGTGGTGAAGAGACGAGATAGTTCCTTTAAAAATAACCTGTGGGAGGTGTTGAAATTGTCAATGGTACATCCAGTTCCCTTTGACTACTCAAATATGATTAGCAGATATATTGTTTCATGCTTGTTTTACATACATGAACTTAAGTTTTGGTCCTAGTTAAATATATAATTTTCCCACAGCTTCATTACCTGTTCCTTTCAGGAGTTAGCTTCTAGAATTTGTTGTATTTATTTTGTTTCCCTTATATATTTCAGAACTTCTTCAGTAATGACAGTCTTAGTTAGGACTGGTTTGGCTTAATTGATTCCAAAGAAAGCAGGAATCTGACTATGGCTGGGATCTTTTCGTTGAGCATGTTAAATTTACTGCCTGTGATAATATTCCAGATACAAAACCATTTTTGGAATGTATTGGATATACTACTTTTCATTTTCATCTATCATGTCAATGACAGCTGTTTATGTATTGTATGATATTCAGATGCTCTTTTCATTGTATCTTTTCGATTTAACATGCTGTTAGTTGGATTTTCCTCCTTAAATTTAATGTTTATTTTTCTTGTTATTCCAGTCGTACACAACACCTTATCGATTCTCATGCTTGATACAATATATTTCTAACTCTTCTTAGTATTCATTATTTTGGTTCCATTTTAAAAGACATTGAAATAGTTTTAAAATATTTCCTTGTGATAATACCATTAGGCTGTTAAAATACTTCTAGTTCTACAGATGTCAATGGTCATTCAAGGTTGGGATATTAAATATGAACATGCTCTCTGTTTCATATGTTTCTCATTCCTGAATGACCAGTACATCATTTGCTTGTACTGGAATAAGCTCAAAGTTTCTATATTAGTCAAGTGTATTGCTGTGGTTAAGAATTTGTCTTATACATTCTACAACTACAATATTGGTCATAGTTATACAATTACATGACTAGGACTCCCATCTTGCAGCTGAAAAACAGAAATGATGCCAAATTCTTTTCCTTGGAGAACTTACTCATCTACGTAAAGGAAGCTGCTACTGTTGCAAGTGAAGTAAAACAAGTAAAGTGTGGTTCATCTGCAGCACTGTTGTGTCATGTAGGTGTAAAACTCATGCATTTAGTTGTTATGGTTTTTGTTGGTATTCCTATGCTTAAGATGAAAATGCTAACTACTAAGAAAGGAAATTTGAAAGAAATCCTTGTATGTATAGACGAGCATCATCTCTCAACCAATCCTTGTCAGTTTTAGGGGCGCTAGAAAGATGATCATCTTTTTATGTACTTTGTAAATACGTACGAATGTCCTTGAATCAAGCACAATAATTAGGAACTGTTAATTTATGGTCAGTTATTCGTAACACAACCAAATCCGGCATTGAACTTTTCTGTTCTTCTCCCATACCCACAAGCAACTATGTAAAAATGAAACAACAAAGACAGATGATATCCGGTCAGAGACAGGCGGCGCGTGTAACCCACGCGTGGTCGTGGAGAGTCGGCGGACTGCAGATCGGCTGGACTTGGACTGTTGATACTTCACATGCTAGAAGTGAGAACCAAATACGGCCTGAACCGTATGGATCTCGGATGAGCAGAAGGGATGTCTGAAAAAAAATAGAACAGAGCCGGAGCTACTACTGTTCTCCAGAAAAGCTCCACTCAGGACGGCAATAGTGCACACCTAGGCACAAAAGCAGCCTAGTCGAAACTGCTCTGCTCTGATACCATGTCAAATGGTATTTTTCATATATAGAACATACACACCACCTACACTTTTATAAGTATAGTGATAGATTTGTACTAGGACTCAACTGCTATATCTGATATACATTAATCTTAAAATAAGAAGTTTGTAATTCAGATTTTTTCAATATTCATCTTTGAAATTTCAATACTCTGTTAAGTGTTATTATATACGTAACAACTTCATTCACAGGATACAAATTCACTTACCCTATCGGAAATGCTTGAACATCTCAGAATGGGCATCGGATCTCGAGGACAGGTTTACTCTACTAACTTCTATTAATTATTCTAGACCAGGAAGCAGAAAACATAGAACATATTTCCGGCACTCAAGGCCTTGTAGTAATGTCTAATACATATCTGTGAGGCTTTTCTGAGTACTGTACTCTGGATGTTTTGCCAACGTAGATGGTTCATATTGAAGAAATCAAAGCCAGGAAAGCCTTTCACGTGGAGATCCCAGATGAACTTTCAGATAATACAAAATCAGCCCTTAGCATCATGGGAATTAGTAAATTATATAGCCACCAGGTAATAATCATGTCCATGTTGAATTCAGATTCTGCCAATATTTTCTGTTTCGATTTCTTTTCTGTTGAGGGGGAGTGTTGAAGTGTCTCACATTGAAAGAGTGTAGATTTAGTGACCATTTTATATACTAGTGGGCTATCCACGTGTTGGATTAAGTTTAGCATGGTGTCTGAGCTTGATTGGTATTGAGTCTGTGACTCGCTTGCGTTTCTCCCACATTAGGCCATTTGTATTGTTCGGCCTGCACGTTAGGGGGAGTGTTGAAGTTGTCCTGCATTAGAAGAATGTGAATTAATTGACTTCTTGATATACTACTTGTCCCCTCCACCTATTAGGTTAAGCTTTTGGGTTGGAGTATGGTTAACAGTTTGATGTACTCTTCACAGGTGGAATCCATACAGTCTTCCCTTTCTGGTAAGAATGTAGTTGTGGCAACAATGACATCCAGTGGAAAATCACTTTGCTACAATGTACCAGTTTTGGATGAGTTGTCCCAGAATATATTGTCATGTGCTCTATACTTGTTTCCAACTAAGGTTCATCCTAATATTCTTGACTTTTTTGTGCTTAAGACACTGAATGGATTTTTGGTTTTACACTTGTCAATGTTATTCAAGTAATCGCAATTGTCCATGCATGCACAGGCCTTGGCCCAAGATCAACTAAGAGCTTTGCTATCTTTTACGAAGGGCTTCGATGCTAACTTTAACGTTGGTGTCTATGATGGAGACACTTCTCAGGAAGAAAGGAAGTGGCTGCGTGATAATGCTAGACTGGTATATCGTGGGGTTTGGTTGTTGCTAAAGAAGAGAGTTTTGTTGAACAAATTGACACCCAATTACTTCACTGAAATATGTTCTGTTTTCTTGCAGCTTATCACGAATCCAGACATGCTGCACATGTCAATTTTACCTTTTCATGGGCAATTTAGGCGAGTTTTAGAAAATCTTAGGTAATAGTAGTTAGACCTAATACGATAGTCGCATTACTATATTGGCTTTTCTTTTCTCTATTAGTAAACTGTATTTTAATCAGCTTCTGGTGTTTTATAAAAATCTGAATTTAATTTGTTACTGATATAGGTATGTCAACTTAAAACTTTGCTTCTGATTGCCAAACTTTACCTATATTCTTATCGATTAGGTTTGTGGTCATTGATGAAGCTCATGTCTATAAGGGAGCATTTGGGTGCCACACTGCTCTTGTATTGAGACGGCTTCGTCGTCTCTGCTCTCACGGTACATTTTTTTTTACAAGAAGTTGTGAATTTTTCCTATTATCAAGTTTCCTTTCATTCAGAGCAATCAACTGTTTTCTTGTGCAGTGTATGGCAGCAACCCAGCTTTTGTTTTCTGTTCTGCAACTTCTGCTAATCCTCGTGAGCATTGTATGGTAAGATTCATAAAAGTCAGCCACATATTTGGGTTGGTTAGCATTATTTTATCTGAATAAATGTCTATAGTTGCAACTTGTACCTTCATTTTTCATACTGAATATTACTCTTCCTTTTTCAACAAACAAGTTCTGGGTATTCCTTTGTTATGGTTTTGGGGTAGGAGCATACTGAGTAGAATATCTGAAGGAGTTTGCTTTTGTAGTCGAGCCCAACTTTTTCGGGGATCACCTTGGTCATTGTTGCTTTGTGGTATTTAGAGCCTCCAATTCTTGATTAAGCCAAATATGTAGGCCTCAAGACTAAATAACAAAAATGGATTTGACAATTAATACAAATTGTTAAGAGTTGCTGCTTCATTGTTTTATCTTCACAGTACTATGCTTCAGTTAAAATCAAAAACTTGTTTTTCTTATCCTTCAGGAACTTGCGAATCTACCAGCACTGGAACTGGTTAAGAATGATGGAAGTCCAGCTGCTGAAAAGTCTTTTATTCTCTGGAATCCTGCTTCCTGTCAGACTAGCATGTACAGTGGTGAAGGTACAGATGAAAAAACTGTTATCAGAAGCTCAAGGTAACAATTCCCTGTTTATATCATCTTTGAGGCTTGCAGCAACTGTCCTTTTATCTTGCATGATGTAGTAGATTTCTTAGATATAGTATAATATAAAGAGCTTGTCTTGGGTGTAAGCTTCACTAAGAAACTGACTATACTCAAAACTTCAATTGCATTTTCACTCTTCTTACAATAGTTTGATGATGATGCCATAGGTAGCAGTATTAGAAACTAGTCTATAATCAGATGAGTTTTGTATGATCACAACAATAGGCAATATAAAAAAAATTTGTTAGACCAATCAGGTGAAATTCTGGCTTTGTCCCTGCAAGTGCATAAACCTGGGATGGATTTTTCTCACTTATCACATTATAGTTTTTCTGTTTTGGAATACTGCTTCAGGAGCTGATATGCTATTTATTTTCACAGCCCAATTATGGAAATTTCACGCCTCTTTGCTGAAGTGATCCAGCACGGACTTCGTTGCATTGCTTTCTGCAAATCGCGTAAACTATGTGAACTTGTTTTATCCTACACGTATGTCACGTGCCTCAGATGAGTTGAAGAGTCCTACTTGAAACGTATCCTCACACTGCTTATCGTATTCTAATTCAAATGAGAAATAGAATCTTAATTATGAATATACCACATAAAATGAGCTTACGTAGATGTAGATGTATTCTAACTATTACAAATGTGATAGGCACGAGATTCTTCAAGAGACTGCTCCTGATCTGGTCAAGTCTGTATGTGTTTATCGTGCTGGTTACCGTGCTGAGGTTAGTGTTATTTTTTTATCGGATGCGTATATCCAATAAGATGATGCTATTTGACTATATGAATAATCCTTTGGAGGCTTTCGGGCTGTGTTTTCTTGTTTTTTCTTCAGCATTCGCCTCGGTTTTGTCTTCAGGGCCTGCTTTTCCCTTTTCGGTTTTCTCTGGTGTTCTCTTGTATCGCCATCTGAGTTGTCTCTTCCTTCTCAGCAGGGATTCTTTCTTTATTAATAAACTTTGTTATTGCTTATCAAAAAAATAGGTTGATTCCTTCCTAATTCAACCAAATAGTCTCTTTTTTTATTTGTCTCCTCTCTTGTGTACAACTGTGTCGGTTTAGTTCAAAACACTCTTTTTTCTTTCTTTTTAACAGGAATAACCCTGGCTGGTTCTGCACTACATTATCTATTCATTCACTATTGCTCATAATTATCAAATGGACTATTTGAGAGGTGAAACCCCATTATTCATTCTCAAACAGTGGTTGATGTGAACTATTCCTTAACAAATATGTCTTCATTCTTGTGTCATTTTTTTTTTCAACTTTTCACAAGGAAAATAAATCCCTAGTGATTAACTATTGGCCAAGCATTTCGAGAGATGTTTAAAGTATTACATAAACCTTTTTGCTTGAAAAATAAAGTTTTGGTCACTTATTGGCAGGACTGAAATGGATTTTTTTTTTGCACTTATCTATTCATGGGTAAAATGTTACAGCTGTTTGGTAGGGTGTTATTCTCTTACTAATAACATGTTACGATTCTTAAACAAATCCTACCTGATCTGTACATTCCTAAAATGATACATGATAGTGGCTCATGGATTTTTTCTGTCTTGGATGGCCTACTTATCAGGATAGGAGGAGAATAGAGAATGATTTCTTTGCTGGAAAGATTTGTGGTGTTGCTGCAACAAATGCCCTTGAGTTGGGTATTGATGTTGGGCATATTGATGTAACTCTACACTTAGGCTTCCCTGGTAGTGTTGCTAGGTACCGAGATATTATTGTTTTGTTCTGTTGTATAGTTAATTTCTTAATATGTTTTAATTGGTGTCCTTTCTCTTTCAAATTTTAGTCTATGGCAACAAGCTGGCAGGGCTGGCAGAAGAGACAGACCATCTCTTGCTGTTTATGTTGCCTTTGAAGGACCCCTGGATCAATATTTCATGAAATTCCCGAAGAAGCTCTTTAGGAGTCCTATTGAGTGTTTCCATATTGATGTTCAAAACCAGCAGGTTTCAAGCTTTCTATTAATTAGCATCTGTTTTGTTATCCAACAAGTCAGGAGGATCTATACTCATGTTACATGGTTGCCTTATTCTTTCTAGGTTCTTGAACAGCATCTGGTGTGTGCCGCTGCTGAATATCCTTTGAGTTTGCTTCATGATAAGATATATTTTGGTTCTAGGTTAAACAGTGCCTTGATGAGTCTTAAAAATAGAGGATACCTGAGTTTTGACCCATCACGGGATTCTTCAGCTAGAATATGGAGTTACATTGGGCAGGAGGTATGTATATTGTTGTTCTTGCTTATGGCAGTTTCTCTCTGTTATTTTATCTTATTTTATTATAGTCGCTTACAAAATTTCTTGTTCATTGATTGTCTATCATCTAGAAAATGCCTTCTAGTGTAAGTATCCGAGCAATAGAAACTGAGAAATATAGAGTAATAGATGAGCAGAAAAGTGAAGTTCTGGAAGAGATTGAGGAAAGCAGGGCTTTCTTTCAGGTATTGGAGGTGTATTTTCACATGTGGTTGTTATAATATTTTCACACTAGTTTTTTGTCAATAAAGTATTTATCCCTTCAGTCCTTTCTGTTAGAGGTGTCGAAAGTAATTCAAAGTTTCATCCTTGTATTTCTCCTCTTCGATCTGCTTCAAGTGGTTTTTTCTTACCATTAATTTTATCTAGGTGTACATAGGGGCTGTGTATATGAACCAAGGGAAGACATATCTTGTGAGCAATATGGATTTATCAAATAAGGTTGCCTTCTGCAACGAAGCTGTTCTGAATTATTACACAAAGAGTCGTGATTACACTGACATCCATGTCATTGGTGGTAATGTTGTATGTCTGATTCTCAACTCTCTATTTTCTTATGTTTATTGCCTTTCCCTTTGTACCCTACAGTTATTAAGTTTGTATATCCTAGTGTTATTTGGAAAAAGGTCAATAGAATCTTTAACTACATCTCTTGCTTTTCCTCAAGTACATGAGTTGAACATAGTAATTTATATTTTCCTCTTCATTTAGGTTGGACCCTATCATATAAACTTTTCGATGGGACTCTTGGACAATTTGAGGCAGATCCAAATAGCTGAAAATTATTAGACAGTTTTATTTAATGTCTAGTAAATCTGGAATTATGTTATTTTTAGTGACTGAGATGATACTGTATAAAGGTGATGCAAAATGCCTTAGAACTTCTAGAATTAAATTTAGGACAGTTGGGATGCTAGTAAAAAACTTAAGGATTTTATGTGAACCTAACGAGAACAAAGACTCTAAACCAGTGAGTAACTGGCTTAGCTTTACGTCTTTGCCAATCTATCAAAGGAAGCCATCTCATTAAATATCATATATACTTGTTCTGTGCTGCATTATATCAACGAAATAGCAATGAGGTGGCATCTTTTGATTGATTGAGTTGAGTACACACCAAAAACTCATTGTTTGCATTCCGCAAACTCTTAAAAGGAGAAAAAGAATCTATGCCAATAAGCTATTAAAGTGCCCAGAGAAGTGCTTCAGAGTTCAGAGTACCTGTGTAATCAGCTGACCTTGGGCCATAAGAAACATTGGTTCCACTTGTTTGTCAAGTGTTTAAAGTCACCTGCCGCATTCTGGAAATATCAATATGATCCATTTGTCATCTTGTCTCAATTTACTTTGCAATGTTTTATGAATGACCACTAATCTAGCAGTCCTTATGCCTTAGTTAACGAGTTCCAGATCTGCTTTACATGACATCTTACATGTGTATGTCTATACAAGAGATGCAAGAGTGGGTATTGAACACAAACTTTGCTTGGTACACAGGCTGATCAAAGAGATAGCAAGTGTAAGCCCCAAATGCTTGACTATCGATCCTGTGGCGAATAGGTATCTATATTACATACAGTACTGGTAGGACAAGTCTGGCCATATGGTCGTACCTTCAGGTTGGGTCACTAGATAACCTGTTACTCTAGAGACAATCATTTAGAGCCACAAAGCAACTGATATTGTCTCCAACTCTGGATCGAGTTATGGGTCCAGTATAACTAGTGTCGCTGCTGCTCCCGTCCCGGAATGGGTGTGAACCCTTCTTCCGGCGAATTATATACCACGAGGCATCCAACCAAGGGTGGAAGAAGACCATGGGTGTGGCCCTCATTATTAACTAGTAATAAACTTTACTCAAAAAAAAAAAAAACTAGTAATAAACTTAGAAGCTAGAACAACAAACTAGAATTGAAGGGGCATTAATCTAAATAACCCATTATTAACTTGAACTTGGACTTGTAACATCACCCTCTCCTTCCGAATGGCGCTTAACCGCAAGCGCGAAGTTTGAATATTAGGGTTCACGGTGGGCGCCCCCAAGTCCTTGAACTCCTCTGGCAACTCTTCATCATCGACCTCTAGCCAAAACAGACTTTTGCAACAATGTCCCACTTCATACTTTTCTTCACAGTTGAAACATTGTCCTTTTGCCCTGCGGTCTAGCATCTCCGCTCGAGAAATTATTAGGACAAATGGCGTCTTTGGTTGACTACTTTCTCTAGTCCTCTGAAGTGTTGTCACTTCTTCCTGTCCCTTGGCATGCTTGCGCTCATACACCCTTGTAGGACTCATTGCAATGGTTGAATTTGGTGGTTTTTGTATCTCCACATCGATGGCGATACCCTCCTCTAACTTACTGACAAATAGAGCGACCTCCTGTTTGCTGGTGAGCAAAGGCACTTGTGCTTAAATCTTCTCATATTGCCACTGGTATTGTTCAACGGTGCTGGTTTGTTGCAGCTTTGCCAACTCCCCTAGCTTGTTGCCTCCAATTGGTGAACCCAACCTTATATTATAGAAGTGTTAGAACTCTTCCCAAGACATCATGGGCTGGTCTTTCTACAATTTCATGGACCGCAATTGGGCATTAGATTCCAAGTGGAAAGATGCCAAGGATACCTTTTCTCCTTCTGCGATCCTCTGGTGGTGGAAGAAGCCTTCACACCTATTGAGCCACACCAAGGGATCCTCGTTTCCATCGAATTTTGGAAACTCCATTCGTGTGGGGCGCGAAGCATTACCCCCTCCATTCCCTGTTTGACCGTCAAGCATACGTGGATTCCGTTCAAGCACATGCCTGTCATCGCCCACACTACCCTCTGTATGTGTTGGCTATATCGAATCCATGAGCAACTAAATTTGAGCAGTCATCTCCCTTAGCTTTGTTTCTGCCGTTGCTTGGTTAGCGCGGTACAAGGTCATAAATTCCTCAAATTATTGTTGCAGCGTTCTTCCATCACCCATAACTTGAGGCTTGATACCACGTTGATATTACCCAGACTCTGATTGAGTTATGGGTCCAGTATAACTAGTGTCGTTGCTGCTCCCGTCCCGGAATGGGTGTGAACCCTTCTTCCGGCGAACTATGATTGCTAGTAAAGTTTGTTAAAAGAGAACTCAAGATATCTGCTTACAATAGCCTGGTTCTTTTCTTTTGATACAAGGATATATGATTTTGATGAAGGGATACGACAAGGCTTCCAACCAACGGTTGAAGAAGACCATGAGTCCGACCCTCATTATTAACTAGTAATAAACTTGGAAGATAGAACAACAAACTAGAATTGAAAGGACATTAATTTAATGGGGGATTACCTTTTTGTGCCCTTTTGAATTGGTCACGACCGGATATGCCCCTTAGTTTAAAAGCGACCATCTTTGTGCCTTATCTTTTGGCCAGGTCGTCTGTTAGTTTTTTGATGGAATATACCGTTAAAATAGACCGAATATTCTATTTGCGATCACATGTAAGGCACATGTTGCTTTTTTTTTCTTTCTAAAAACCCAAAAATACCCCTAAACCCTAAACTACCAAACCCTAAAGTTTAACCCCTAACCCTAAATATAAACCAAAACTTGTAAAATATAAAAAATGATAAAACAACAAAATAAAAAAAAAGAAAATCAGTACCTATGTTGTCCCAATTGCAAAACGCATCAGGATTCCGACGAGTACATGGCACATCTGGAATCTGAATCTGGTCCTCTGCGTCGAGAATCCGCAAAAAGACCCAAGGCCGCCTTTTCTCACCCAACCCCTGCTCTTCGTGTGTGCAAACCACAACCCTTCCACAACCATACCTCT
>JAYMSW010003132.1:0-12653 GCA_036897725.1 Erodium texanum | reverse complement strand
GCCGCTGCAGGAGCAACAGATCCGTAAGTATCATTATGTATACAATAATTAAAAGTATGATAAATTGTCTTATTATTCATTACGTGTTATGCTAGTCTTTTGTAAGTTCATTAAGTAAAATATCAATTTCATCCGTTATATTAATTTTTCATACCTGATCGGGGTGGGATTGGAAAATGTTCTGATCCCAATAATTACAACCCATCTTTGTTAAATTATCTTAAAAAGTCACCATCTTATTATTATTTTTTTATATTTTTTAGATGAGATAGATTTTGAACAAGAATATTGAACATAATTTTTTTCTGACTTGGTATTAATAGGCTGAATTTTAACCATCAATTTAATCTTCTTTTTTTTTCCTGTAAAATCTTAATTATTAATTTTATGGGCTCTTTGTTACAGGGCTTATGCGGACCAAAGCGGAGTCATGGGCGCTGGAGCGGGAGCGGGTGCACCTGCAAAGTAAATAAAAAATATGTTGACAGTAACTAAATCATATGATGATTAATTAGAATAAATATAATTGATTTATTATGATTGATTACGGTAATTTTAAATATTAAGTATGTTGTTTCCTTATAATGCTCTTGTAATCCTTTTTATTTGGAGCAAATCTCTTGATCTTCTATACATAATCATATTGAGTATTTAAATTAACATCAAGTAAAACATTGCTTTACATAGTGCCAGAACTAGCTTTCATAAATCCATGCTTAGCCCTCTTGTTGGCTTATGTTTAGAAAAAGTGGGAAAGGCATTTGTAAGACATATTTTGTCCATGTTATGGTCATCGACCACATTTGTTCACGAGACATATGGTGTTAATCAATTAAAAAGAATCAAATATATCTTGCTTAATATTGGTGCTTTTCATGTTTATTTGATAACGCTTTCAGGAGCCAATATGAAAAACATATTCTCGTTCAACATGGTATAGGTGTTTGGCCAATGTCATTTACACTAGACCCCATGCCTATCAATTTATTCATTGGTAAGGGTTTGCATTTATCACAGTAATAAAAAACACCGATAGAAACCGATTGGACCAACATTGGAGGATCCATGGTAAATGGTATAGGCGTTTGTTCTCTCTTTCTCCCTCTTCATAGATATGTTGTTATCGGTTTTATTGATTAAAATCGAAAACTGAATAAATCAGTTATATTTATTCCGGAGGCCCCAACAACGGTGCTGGTGAGGATTTAGGGGGAAGCAGTGGTTTCGATCCAAGGGAGAAAATCCTTGTCGGTGCCAGTTAATCTGCCGATGCCCACCCCTAAGGACCAATATATAAATGAGAATCTCGCACAATTCCGTGAGTTACTTGATTCACATATCGTTTAACTAACTCTAACAACAGATGTCTAAGTAAAGCTAAAAAGTCCTACATAACATAATTTCTAAGCTAAAGAGTGAAATCATAATTTCTAAGCTAAAAAATATATGCTGGAATGAAGTGAATCGAAGTTCAAACGAAACGGGTATGAAGAAAAGAATAAAAATGGTGAACGTTAAGTTATTGCACCAAATCGTGAAAAGTGGCAGCATTGAAAAATTGAATGGCTGAGATTAGTCCATTGGTTTGTATTTTAAGCCATGTTTGTATTTCATCTCATGCTTATAAGTTTTGTAATTGTTGTTCATAAATATTATTATAATTTTGCAATTGAAATAAATATATGATTTAGTATTTTATTCTAATTTTTTTTTGTTCCCAAATATGATTTTACTTGTAATTTGAATGAGAAAATTGAGTGTGTGTGTAGAAGAGATCTCACCCTTTATTCTTTATCATGAAAGTCACATTTATTTTAAAATTATGTCTCTCTTTTCAATTTTACCGAAGGTATCCTCCATTTTTTGGAAATATTACTTTTCACTCGCAATAAAATTACCACTTTGTCTCTCCCACGACACCATTTTTTTCTCTGATACAACTCAATGGAGTCTGATTTATGCGATGGTGGATTGAATGTGACGCTACCCATCACTGACCGTCTTATTCACGACTGTACCAGTGGGGCCATCACTGACATCGGAACCAACTTACATCTTGTAGGTCGTAAAGCATTTAGAAGGCGTCGTTCTCGATTCGGCACTGTCGTTTTCCGTCGGAATCCAAGGGAAGAGCAATAACGCCTTATTGGCCTCAACCCTCCTGTATATACCTCCAACGCTGCTTCTCTTCCTAAACCACCTTGTCCAGTTCTCTTAAGTCATACCATACCCAGATCGATTAATCCTCGATTAGTCCCCGACTACACACTAATTAATATTTGGAGGTCCTATGCGCCCGACTAGCACATAGCGTGTTTTACAATCTTCCCTTAGACATTTATAGCATTTGGAAAATTTTGGTGGTCACATGTCTTGCATGTGACCAAAAATTAGTTTTTTTGTTTGTTTATGTTCCTATTAGATTTAACATATTTGGGTTTTATGAAGGTTAAAACTAGTTTTTTGTAGTCATATAAACCGGTCTTTAACAAAAGTGGTCTTAAAATTAGGTCATACTTTAAAGCATGTTTGTAACTTCTCCCTATCTTATTTAGTAAGGGAAAGTTAAGTAATTATACTCGAAAATGCACCTCCTCTCCTTTTTATTCATATCTTTATCGTGTTTCGCAGGTACCCTTCACTTTTCATCATGCATAGTTTTGTGATGCACTTGATCTACTTATTTCTCTCTACAAGATTGTCGACTTTTTTTTTGCGGTTTTATCAGTGTGAATAATCTAAATGTGTCTGTTTTTATTATTTATATTTATTTACAATTTATCTCATTCTTGCGTGATATGTTCATTGTCTTGTTCTACAACTGAGTTTGATACCGTCTAAGAAGCTAAAAAATTTTAATATTTAAATGATCTAAAATTAGGTGAATCCAATGCATTACGATTCCTTCAACTTTTTTTTTCTGATTCTTTTCGATGGAATTTGAACCTGTGTCAAAGGCTTTTTGATGCAAAATCAATGGTATAAAACAAGCCAAAAATCAAACATAAATTCTATGGAAAAAATAATCGGAACACTAAACAAGTTCGACTAGTCATGAAAAAATATCAACAAAACAAACATGTTCATTACAACAAAAAAAAACTCCTCATCAATGTTCATCGATCCACCACGTCCTAAAACTGCCACCACAAGTCTACTACCTACTTCTACCTAAGGACGTGCATGTTGTCCGATGTGACAAAGTCCAAAGCTTGGTTCGTCATAAGGTTCTCAACGTACTTGATGATGAACATTCCACAATCTCCACTCTACCTAGCCTGTTGATCCTCATCCTAGGATATACGTCTTAATGTCATGGTCTCCACTTTCTTGCCTCTTTTAGGGCTAGCTATCACACTCTCCTTCTCCTTTTCTTGGGACCGGAATAACTTGTAAACTGCCAACATGGCCGACAAGTAGACGTAGGATGGAGACATTAGTTGTTCCAAGTTACCATCTAGGATGCATACCATATCGCAGGTATACACTATAAGCTCCCAATTGGGAATGTACAAATGAAACATTATCCAATATTTATTGTTGTTGTTGAGGGTGAAGATAATCAAAGTCAGATAAACACTTAGGCATACACATGTGTTCACACCTATTACAATTTAGGGTATAGGTTTAGGGTTGGTGTAATTTAGGGTTAGGTTAGTGTAGGATTTGAGTGTATTTTTGGGTTTTAGACAAAATTAAGCAACATGTGCACTGCACATGATCACAAATGGAATATTCTGTCTATTTTAAAGGAATATGCCATCAAAAAAACTAACAGTCGACCGTGGTCAAAAGATAAGGCACAAAGATGGTCACTTTTAAACTAAGGGCACATAATTGAAAAGGGCACAAAAAGGTAATTCCCCCATCTTAATAATCACATAACTTACGTGAAGAAAAACATGGCAGAGTCTGAATGTGGAGTGGCCTGCCACAAGAAGATAAATAACGTGGGAAGAAACACATTAGGCTGCTTCACAGTATCCCACAGCTGACTAATGTTCTGTTTTGAGGTTTCAAGAAAACCAGGATTGACCAAGACAATATTGTTCTGTGTCACCACCGGAACATGAATAGGCTTTTCTTTCACAAGAACAGCAACTGCAGATGTTATCAGTGGTAGAAGCGCCGTGACACCAAAAACAAACCTGATAGAAATTCAAATCATCAAAAGATGAAATAGATAGCTAAGAGCCATTTAAGTTTGTCAGCCAAAGCCACCTTTAGGTACCTTACACCGTATGAATCCACTAAGGAGCCACTAAAATAAGAGCTAACAATTCCACCAAAAGCTGATGATCCCCAACATAAAGACTGTAGAGATCCTGATACGCTTTGTGACTCACCACGAGCCCTCTCGACAACCATGGAATCTACAACCTATATCATACTTCAGTGTTTTTCACATGGTTTGTGAAGTACGCTGCATAATTGAAGCAGATGAAACCCAAAGGGGCTATCATAAAATTAAATGAAATGCTTTGAACAAGAAAGACATAGAGATGTAAAAAAAAAAAGTACTAGTGCTATGATTAAGGATTAATGATAAACTTGTAACTAACAGTCATCTAAAGCATTGAGTTCAGAATTTGCTACTTTATCATAGTCATGTTAAGAAATCTTACCAACCTGAGTAAAAATGTGTTTAATGTACACATAACAAGAAGACATATACAACTCTTGCATTCAGAATTCTCCACTTCTGTTTTCTTTTATGCTGATAAAAAAAAAAATTCTTGCATTCAGGATAGACTCCATGGAACCCTGTGCCATTTTCTTACTCTATAAGACCAGATTATGATAACCTTCATCTCTCTTTCTTAATTAGCATAGCACTTGTTGTTCATGTTACTTTCTGCTGCACCTAAACACATGCCTAATATCCAAAGCAAATCTTAGTTTATTTGCCTGGCCATACACACATTATTAAACCTTTAATGCCCTTAAATTCTTAACCCATACGTGAACCCTTAGATTTTGATGTAGTCAACGTCATCAGCTTCCAAGACTCCCACCTAAAACCTACAATGCTGTGGGGCCGGCCTAAGCCAACTCGACAGGGTTGTGCTATTGAGCTCAATTATATGACACTCTTGGACAAACCCTAACGGAATAACCAAGAATGGGAAGAAAAACAAAAGGAAGGTTATGAATCCTTATACCATGTTGAGGAGGAGACTAGGCAAACCCCAGCATGAAGTATAAATGCATGTCTATGCCTAAGGTATAATATAAGGTTTTGCTATAAGCATTACTTCTCATATTCTATATTGCCTCTCCATTCCATGCCCCTTGGATCTGACTTGGGGTTCAAAGGGGTTTGATAAGAGAAACCTTCCTCTTCTTTTCTAGTTCCTGCATGTGAATATTGTTCACCACGTCTGATCTATCGGGATTTTCAATATAACAATCACACATTGGTTTATCGAAGGATGGCTGAAGTTAAAATTAATATATCGACAACTTCTGAAAACCTGATTCATAAACAAGGTTACTACCATAAATGCATTTCAAAGTCCTCAAATGAAAAGTCCCAGAATCAAATTGCTTGATAAGGATATGGTGGTTGACCCCTAGCTATTGTGCATCATGTGAAAGAACTAAATTCATAAAAAAATATACTTGAATGGCAACCATAACTCATTCAAGAGTGTGATTTCTTGTCTAGTAGACATGCAGAAAAGTGTCCATAGCTTATGAATGCCTCAGATAGACATCTGCATGTGCATGCCACGTAACTTCAGGGTTAATATCTAAGTTTAAGAATCATAGTTGACATTGTCATAGGCAAGCAAAACAATATCTGACTAGTAACTAGAAACAAGGCAAAGGCTGGCCTGACAGTTTGTACACGTAAAGAACTTTAGCACAACAATGTGTAAGGAAGCACTATTAACTCATGGAAACCTCTATTGAAAAGCTTTTCCTTCAAGCAAAGGTCAATTTTATATTACAAGCTGACTAACAAATTATGGTGGCAAGGTCAAAGTCCCGCCCATGACTTGAGCATCAGAAAAATTTGAAATCCATTACTAAAACATTCGTATACATGAATTAGTATCTCCAATAAAGTGATACTTGACAAGTAGCAGTACTTACAACATCTGAGAAGGCAACTGATAGAGATCCCAGAAGTATGCATAAAGCAGCGTTATACTTGCTGTCAACATAAGTGGCCATTAAACTCCATGAGAGTGCACCAAGAATCCCTGACAGAACTAGGTATGATCTTCTTCGGTAACCGAACAGGGGGACAGAGTCACTACAATAACAAACCATTCATTTAATTTAAATACAGAACAAAACAAAACATATTAACTGGACCAGAAAATGATGGCGCAAGACAGATACATACCTAATAAACCCATAAATAGGTTTGATAAGCCATGGTAATGTAGAAAACCCGGTTATGACAGCTGTCTAGTCAAACAAATGTAAGTTTTCAGTCCTAAAAGGTTAAAATAAAATATATATTTTTCCCTAACAAAAACGTAAAGCATATTTCTCAATCTGGCTAATAAGTAAAATCAGCCTAAAATGCTAATTTTTTCCATTGAAATTCTAGCTGAAGATGGATGAACAAATACTAGTGACTTAGTTAGTTACATCATCCAACAAGCCTCTCATCTGTACTCACATCATGGGAGGAAAAGAAGATGCATGAACTACACATGCAATCAAATGGTTTGCACTACTATATATGTATGTGAAATTGTAATTATACTTGTATTAGTAACAAAAAAAGAGCAGTGACATACCTCAGCAGGATCTAGATGCAAGTTGTCTTTGAAGTAAAAACTGACAGCAAGTCTGGAAAGGCCTAAAACACCTTGAACAAAATAAACCATGGCAACAGCAATATTATCGGGGGACAACTCCACCCCGTAGAATTTGATACCGGTAGCATGATATTTGCTTTGCTGGTAAGCGGTTATACTAGAAGGGCTTGTCTCTTCTTCTATATTTGTTGCCAATATATCCTCTTCTCCTGCACATCGATTTAGCAGACAAGCAAACAATCAGAGACCAAGAGGATCCCCTTAAGATTGAGAGAATCATATAGTATTTGCCAAAATCATCTTTCTACAAAAGATGCAATAAAAACAAAATCTACATCAACTGTCAAAAAAGGCACAACATCTTGAAGTCTAGAGAAGGTAATGTTATGTATGTAGCGTTTGTACTCCTTTGCAGATAAATTTGTTTCCTTGATCTAAAGGGTCACAACACCAACAACCACACATCAAGTCTGTCCATCAAAATGTCCTAACTCAAGCTCAAGATGATACTAAACCTCCAAATGCTGCATGCACCCTCCTTTGCTCCACCCATTCAGCAATAATCAACAAGGATTTGAACCGAAGCTCTGCAGGCTCAGCAAGTTCCAACTTCCAATTTTGTAATCATTAATAAATGAAGTGATACCGGGATGGAAAATGCTTCCATTCTAAATGGAAAAGGATCAATGTGGACCTAACATGCAGATTATCCCTAATTTTCACAGGCTGGGGAGCAGAATTTGAATTTCCCCAAGCTTCAAGCGCATCACCATGATATCATCAAACAGTACTCTCTATAATAATTCCCAAAGAAATTACATAAGAATTCAAAATGATAACTCATGAGGACCAACACATTCCAAAATCCCAGCTATAAATCTTAATCTCTCCTTAAAAAAAATCCTCAACAGCCATCAGATAGCATCTATGGAGCTAACACGCAGCATAGCAATTCAACAATATACGCACATGGTGAAATTTATACGAAATTCGAAACAAAATAAAAATACCGGTTGTAGAAGTTAAAAGCGGCTCATCGTCCACGTCGTGACGATGAGGCAGCGCCGGAACGGCGAGAACGGCTGACATATGTTTCCACGTCGGATCGAGACGACACTTCCGTCGAGTCCTGCGGCAAGCTCCGGCAATGAGGATGAAGATTTTCCGATTGCGGTGGATCCGGCAGAATATAGGAGAGAAGGTCCGAGAGGCAATAATCGTGTGCTACGCGCTTCAGAAACCAGGTGCATATTAGCTCTGCGAAATGACAATATTGTCCCCCGCAATATATTTATTTGTGATGGCCGCTTCAGGCCCACTGAACTGTGAAGGTGCACATAGTCACATGTCCAGGTCCAAAATTGGGTTTGTCAAATCACGGCCCAATAAAAGTTATATAACGCATAAAACAAATTGTATTAATTACTTAGGAAATACTAAGTAACTACATTGAAGATATATGATATCTTGTTTTTATTTCGAAAGTTAATACTATTTGAAAATTGTCTGTTTTTATTTTGCTCCGAAAACACCTTTTGGATTTTTTTTTATATGCACCTGCCGACAATGTCAAAGTTATATTATACAAATATCATAACAATATCACGTCTTAAAAATATATTAACGATTTGAATAAATAGGACAAAAGATTTGAAAATAAAAATAATAAAGTTTCCATAATGTTTTAATGTAACATAACAAACATGTCGTGAATATTTTATATTAATTATTGCATCAAGATTATGTTTGTTATGATTTTAAACAATTAGTTTCTCTATTATTACCCGATCAAGAAATCTACCTTGATTGTTAGGTTTTCATAAACACTTAATTTTTGGATTTTTTTTTTCTTAAACATATACCATACTTGGTGGTTTTGGCTATTTTTCCTAAATATTTTAATCTTTATTATTGACCTGATCGGTAATAGAACAAAATTGTATAAATATTATTTGAAACCGAAATTTTTACTTTTTCTAATAATTTATCATTTTGTTTTCCTTGAAAAAAAATAGTCAAATAAAAGGATGCAAAAGAAAATGTAAAAACAGGAGAAATATCTGAGGATGGAAATGGTAAAAACACAAGCAAAGAGAAAGAGTGAAGGAGTAAAGCAGCCACACACCGACACAGCAAAGCTTGAAGACTCTCTATAGCCTCAACATGCCATTGCCAGCTATCGACAACCACTTATAAAACCTAACGTGACAGAAAAAAAAAATCCACAGATCAAAAATGCTTAAAATATTTTCGATGAGATCCACATAAAAGACAAGCATTCTTCTTTTTTCTAGATTAGCCATATCAATCAAGAGCTTGGCACGAGATGGCATCTTGAGTGGGCAAAAGCGTTCCTCTGCCCCTTTTCTGAAACCTCTCGAGGATCTGTTTCGATTTCTCCAATCTAGTTCGCTTTCTGAGGACAAACCATGGAAGCAAATGCTGGTTTGGTTGCTGGGTCGCACAAGAGGAACGAGCTGGTCCGGATCCGGCACGATTCCGATAGTGGGGTTCGTGTTTCTATCATACCCATCTCGAAATTTCAGTTTTTTATGGATGATGCTTTGTGTTTTCTCTTGTTTTTGTGTTGGAGATCGGAGTGTCGGTTGTTCATGTTTTGCTAGATTGCGAAATGGGTAGTGGTTGCTTTTGGATTTTGAGATCTCCCCCTTCAAGTTTTCAATTCCAAGATCAAATTTTGAAATTGTAGTGAGAGTTAGATTTGATGACATAGTTCGGATTTGTTTCTATGGCACCGAGAAATGGTGAAGTGAGCTTTAGTTCTACTTGATCTGAGAATTTTCTTTGCGGTTTTGGGGTTTTGATATGCTCTGGTGCTTATAACTTGAAATGTTCGAATTGGAGTTGGGTTTTGACTGCTAGGTGTTGTAGACACTTGGGTCTATTTTGCTGTTGGGTCTAGACAAGAAGAACTTATGATTGCCAAGTTGCATATATTAGTAAATTACCTAGACTGGATATGAGATATTGATGGTTGAAATGGAGCGTGTAATACTGATCTTGGTCAATTTGGATCACATTAGTGTTTGCTCACTAAAAAAAGTTCTTTTATCTCCCCATGTATTGAGATCTATTCATGCTCTTTCTAGTTTAGTTTGTGTTTTGTATTTTATGCTCACTTGAGGCAGAAGTCCAAAATTAGGTTGGTCTGTGGAGAGGTTTGTTGTTGGAATCTATCACTTAACTGACTTGTTTTGTTGAATGGGGATTTTTCTTTTCAAGTATATCAAGGTGATGGTAGAACTCTATGGACTGCATGCTTCTCATTCTATGCAAATTTGTGACCACCAAGTCTATTTAGTTCTCAACTCTCCCCTTATGATATGATACGGACTGTATAAGATTTTGTTATTTAGAAATAGTTCCTTGTGCTCTTTCAGTTTCTACCACTAAAACTTTTACATACCTTCCTTGGTGGGTGATTCTGATTGTTTACTTTGGAAAATACAGTCCAAACCCCTGAAGAACTTGAATGGACAAATTTGTCAAATATGTGGTGATACCGTGGGACTTACTGAGGATGGTGATGTATTTGTTGCTTGCAATGAATGTGCGTTTCCTGTTTGCCGCCCTTGTTACGAGTATGAGCGTAAAGATGGGAACCAATCATGCCCTCAGTGCAAGACTAGATATAAGAGGCACAAAGGTTGGCTTTATTTTCATTTTAATTTCTGCCCTTTAAATTGTATTGTTTTCAAACAGTGAAGCTGATAAGAGGCACTGAGGTTGTTCACATCTTACGTTCCTCTCTCTGGATTTTATCCTATTTCCTTCTTTTAGAACTTTGTGGGTGATTATATTTAAATATTTCAGGGAGTCCTCGGGTTGATGGAGATGATGATGAAGATGACGTTGATGACCTTGAGAATGAATTCAATTACGCACAGGGTAGCAAGGCAAGGCGTCAATGGCAGGGAGAAGATGCTGAGCTTTCATCGTCATCTCGGCATGATTCACAGCAACCCATTCACCTTCTTACCAATGGGCAAGTGGTAGGCATTTTGAACATCCTTTTATGGATTTGCTACTCAGATTCTTACAAATAAAGTGAATGTCTTATATTGTAAGAAGTATAACTAAAAAAATATTCAGAGCCTTTATTTAATATCTATATACTGTAGTTTCTTTCCCTTTTAAATTAGATCCTCTCTATAGCATCAATATAAAATCTTGAGGCATGACAAATCTCAATAGTCGATATGACATGTAGTCAATTGGGCTTGTGGTTTTTTGTTATGAATTTTGTCCCTTAATGCTATGTGAGCCTTCTCATGTGGCCATTATCTCAGCTCCAAAATCACATTTGAAATTTAGGTTTACTGAATTTACAAATTAAGCACAATCTAGATGTACCACTGTGGTTTATGATATGTATTGGCACGGGTTTGAGCTCTCTTTTAAGGCATAATGGCAATGATTGAGATATGCACTTGGGGCTGATCTGTCATGATATTACAGATTAAATGACATTTTTAACCAGAACTGATTTGAGTTTTTCTGGTCAGCAACTACTCCATTTTGATGGTATAGTTAAATTATAGTAACCTTTATGATCTCAGGGATACTAGCTTGATTATATAGCTCCATATTGAATGGTTAATAATATAATAGACAAAATTTTAAAACACTGAAGTGTAGCTCAGAGCTTTATGTGCAATTTTGAGTAGCTATTGTATGATTTATAAATCAAACTCTATTATCTTACATGATTGGTTTAAGCTGATGATCATGTCTGGTGGTTTGGTTTTGCAATGCCAAATAAATTTAGGTGTCTGGAGAAATTCCCTGTGCTACTCCTGACAATCAATCTGTTCGAACTACATCAGGTCCTTTGGGACCATCTGAGAAGAATGTCCACTCGCTTTCTTATGTTGATCCAAGGCAACCAGGTGAGTTCTTGAGTCTGTTGCAACAACTAGTTCTTGAACCAGCTTTTACATTATTTATATGTATAGAAGCATTGATATAATCTTCTGAATTTTCATCTTCTTCTTTTTTCCAGTTCCTGTGAGAATTGTGGATCCTTCAAAAGACCTAAACTCTTATGGCCTTGGAACTGTTGACTGGAAAGAAAGGGTTGAAGGCTGGAAACTTAAACAAGATAAAAGCATGACACATATGACTAGTAGATACGCCGAAGGGAAAGGAGAGATTGAAGGCACTGGATCAAACGGAGAAGAACTGCAAATGTGAGCATCTTATTAAAATTATATCGCTTAGAAGCTTTACTCAATTGGTGACAACCTATTTCTGAAGCTTATTATTTGCTTGTAGTAGAGGGTAATAAGATGATTTCATTACCTTGTTTTTTGTGTGTGCATTTCCATATGATTGGTAATTTTCTGTGACAGGGTCGATGATGCTCGCCAACCTTTGAGTCGTATAGTGCCTATATCGTCATCTCACATGACTCCTTATCGTGTTGTGATCATCTGCCGGCTTATTATTTTGGCCTTCTTCTTACAGTATCGTATAACTCACCCAGTGAAAAATGCTTATCCACTTTGGCTAACATCAGTGATCTGTGAGATCTGGTTTGCTTTATCATGGCTTCTGGATCAGTTTCCTAAATGGTATCCCATCAACCGTGAGACTTACCTTGACAGGCTTGCATTGCGGTTAGTTCCTATATCTGATTTTCATTTCCTAATCGATCATTAGTGTTAGTTTAACTACATTTTATTGATTACCTTGTTAATCATTGTTTATCTGCAGATTTGATAGGGAAGGAGAACCATCGCAGCTAGCTCCAGTGGATGTCTTTGTTAGTACAGTGGATCCCCTTAAAGAGCCTCCTCTTGTGACGGCAAACACTGTTTTGTCCATACTTGCTGTGGATTATCCCGTTGACAA
>JAYMSW010003131.1:0-12654 GCA_036897725.1 Erodium texanum | reverse complement strand
TGTTTAGATGCACATACAAAGTGCTCAGGTCCTTTTATTTAGGTCTAGACTGTAAGCGGTACGCACACTATGCTCTGTAAGAAGCTGACTACAGAAACTCTATTTCTACCAAATCTAGATTGTAAGGACTTTTGCCTTTAATGTCTAATAGATAGTATGTATATCTCCTAGTTGATATATATAAAATTGACAGCAACTATTATATCAACAACAACAAAAAACCTCATCGGAGCGATGTTTGTGGAGAGAAAACATTCCATGTAGAAACAGTAGTAAATTATTAAGAGTGGTTATCAACATATGATTATAATTTAGTAAAGAAAATTTCTTGACTCCTATTTTGAGTGAAAAAACTTATTCCTCCACTGGACTAACTCGAATGAGTTTATAAGAAAATAATCATTCAAATGCACAAGTGTATCAACTCAAAAATTCAAAAGAAATCTACCTAAAATTTGCAGAACAAAGCATCTATACTTGGGTAATGGAACCATCATGGAATGAAAATGGTGATGGATCAGAGAGATTGAGAATGTGAACACAACACACACAACTAATCTATGCAAGAATATTATTGACATTATAGTAGTAACTGCAAATCTAAAGTGATTTTAAGGAACTTTTGAGTTTTCCAATCTCTTTAAGGTGTACCCTACAAATGGAAAAGATGTCCAAATTACAAAGACTTGCCAAAAGATATATAGAAAAAACTCAAGAAGAAGAAGAAAAAAAAAAGCAACAAAATGTGGAATCTCAAGATATGGAAATTTGTGACTTGAAAGTGATGAATGATGATCATGATCATCACCAAAAGCGACTAAAGAAAATATAATATTGGAAATGGGAGGCCCATATATATGTATATATATAGTACACAACACAAACATGTATGAAATGAGAGAGCTTTCCATTTTCAAAGCTGCTATGCCCTTCATGTCCACTACATGTTCACTGAAACTCTGCATTAGATCTCTCTCTCTCCATCTCTTTAGTGCTCAAATGGTCCTCTTCCGTGTTCAAAAGCATTTCTTTCTCTTTCCAATACCATTTCTTTCACCTTTGCAACAGACATTTATAGGACCCATCTACTTCAAAAACTGAACCCTTTTTCTTTTACTGTTTTTCGAAGTCATACGAAGAAAATTAGGTTTCATGGACAATGACATTATTGAGTGGTGCCCACTACATCAATTAACTCCATGTGAGTTTTAATAGCATGAGAACTTTGGATCCATAAGCTATTATTTTTTTTAGATCAAGTGTATTGTTTTGGTATGTATATTAAGAGTTTCATTTATGTGTCTCTTTCTTGATAGTCCAACTTCCCCAATCCTGTCAATTAACTGATATGATTACAAGTTATCGTTATTATTAACTGATTACTAACACGATCGGAATGATAAATGTATTGAATTCTAACCATCGTGATCAAAGTTATCAAAGCTTACTAGTCAAATTAATCAAACATTGTTGAAGTCTCAATAATAAAAACTCACCCACTTTTATTATCTCTCTTCCCGGCCTCCTAATAAACAGGTGGGATGAATGATAAAATAAAGTTTATTTCTAAGTAAAAGATGTCTTGCGCCAGTCACAGAAAAATCTAAGTTATAGATCACTTGGCTATATAAGTTTGGTTAATGATACTTGTGAGCTTTGAGACAAATAATCCAAGGGTGTAATGTTATAATTCAAAAGGTTGGTTGAAAAGGAGGGAAATTAAAAGAAACGAGAATGGTAAAAATATTGCGTGTGATCAGAGATTAGGGTAGCCAATTCAACGACAATCTACAACCAGTTAATATTTATACTCTACTTTTTTTGGACCTTGTTACACTTTTGCATGCATGAGCCTTATCTATTCCCATTACTATGGGAACTGAAAAAGCTGTATGCAAGAAGCCAAAAGCAACTGTTGACATTACTGGCTATTGAGTTTATATATCAATATATGAATCCCGAGATTTTGTTTAAAACGGATCATGATCAATGTAATGAAAGTATAAGATAACTTATCATGAAAATTCTTGTATAAATTAGTTTTGACAGTAAAAGAGAACAAGTGAACTATTGCGATGGAAATGTAATACTTTGTTGATCGGCTCTTTGATTATTTTTTCAACGAAAATAATGAAAAGACGGATATTAAAAATGAGAGAGCACGCACGAGAAGAGAACCACCTGAAACGAAGCACGTGTTGACATGGCTGATATCATTAGGACCATACCATGCATGTGCCCTTAAGCAAAAGAGACTTGACTTGTTGATCAGCTAGTAGGATCGTGGTCCCTTCCAATACGGGGAATGGCCTTACCAGAAGGTCATGATGTATGTGGTAGGGTTTCTGTGTTTTTCTTGTCACCTAGCTACCTCTAAACTTCAGCCACCTTTCTACTATGCCTTCACAAAACCCAATTTATCTTTTGCAATGGGAAATTCAAAAATCTATGCTTCAAAATATGGTGTATTTTTTTATTCTAACATACTTTAAAATTTAATATATAAGAGAACTTTCATATGAAGACTCTTCTTATTATAGTTGGATCAGTACATCTATCGACCAAAAATACATGAGTAATTATAAATTAATTGAGGTAAAAAAAATTAAAACTCTATATATTGACGATTTTACATTAATAAATTTGTTTTACAGCTGAGTCTTTGAATCGTATTAATTATCCAACAACCTAGATTTGTTCTAAGTTTCTATGATTAGACATGTTTTTCACCTCAAACGCAAGCCTTGATATATATATATATGCTTTTTATAATTGTTAGGACATAAATAACCTCGTGATCAATCTCCCAAGCATTGTCCTTGTACTGACGCATAAATCAAGTAAGGATAAAGCTGCTTCCCTTCATCAATATGGAAAAACCTAAGTGCAGTCTTACATATTAACATGGAAACTAATCCCATGCTTATGTCCAACCTAAACCACCGAGCTCTATGCATATTTTCTTGATGTGGTCTTTTAATTTAATCCATTTTGAGGACGTGAAAATTGTAATAATCTGATCGAGGCAAGTAATTGAAGCCTTTTTACAGAACAAGAATAGGCGTCATGACTGCGTTTACTTTATCTTGCAGTATTTTTACACGAGTATTATTAATTTAGATATGTTTTTCACTTTCTTTTTTCTTGCAGTATTTATGATGCATGGTGTCACTGATCGATATGTTCATTGTAATTTGATTAGTGAATCTCATTATTTCCTTTTTCATCTATATATTAACATTTTCTTCCAGGGCTCTCTGTGTCAAACCATCCATAATCTTTTATGTGACTTTCCTAAAAGAAACAAAAAGTAGATACATTTATGAACATGCTCTCTTATCTTAATGATTAAAAGTTTGGACGAAGCAATTAATTCTAAAAAACTACTCCCGTTGAAAATGGAATTCTCTGTAATATTTTGTGACATGATTAATGATTTCACGGGCGACTGTAAGAACACTATCATATATCGACCTATTCTACACTCCAAACAAAAAAAATTAAACACTAAATCCAAAATTGTAAATATATATAACCAACCATAAAAAAAAGAAAAAAAGATAGAGCGTAAGAACATGGCCTGGGTGGCGAAACTTAACCTATCTCACCCAACCAATCATTTTATTTAGAATCATATACAACGTAGAATTTGACAATTTGTCAGCTGACAAAACGACATGTCCAAGCGCAACGATAAAGTCAATATGACAGTGGCGTGACCATATTTGTTCGTATATCGGAGCCGATGCCGGGCCATACGTCGCCGCCCATCATCGGAAATCACGGATTTGCCATGAAGTTAACGGCTGGCGTTTAAAAAGTCAAAAGTAAAAATGAGTCTCGCCGGACACCGAAAAAACAACTAACGTGCAAATTTTAGGTCGAGGAAGCAATTACAGTCGCACGTCCCGACATGTGTGGAGCCGTCGATGCTGTAATAGAGGCCAGTGGACCCCACTGGAAGTGACAGGCTGGCCCAACCCAGTATCTTCTCAGCATTGGATTCCAATATCTCCACATGTCGTCGTGGACCGCACTTTCTTCCCGGAAGTGGGTGGATTGGAGATTTCATCTTATTCGCGTCACAATTGAATGAGAATAGAGCTACACTATTCCTATTAACCTTTTAAAAATGATTTCAATAACGTAATTAGTTTTAAGAATAATTTCTATAACCTTTGATGATTTCAGCTACACTATAACATATGTTACATAAAAAAAAAAAGCAACCTACATGACAATTTGATACGAATACTGATATTATATATTTTTTTTGTTATTTAATTGTTTTCTTTTCATTTAGTTTGCTTAGATTAATTTAGTTTGTATGATAATACTTTGGAAAATGTATTTTCATGTTACCTACATACTTTTGATATATAATTTTTTTTTTATGAATATAATGTAATCCAGTGAAATAACTTATTTTGTTGTATGGGCAAAAGAAGGAAAAAAAACAAATGAGATAGGTGGTTTTTTTTAAGACATAAAAAGTTTTGCATTGTAAATCATCAACCATAATATGAGAAACATCAGGAAGTGCTATGGTGTCTACCCAATCGCGAACAAGTCAAGAACGAGTTTTTTTTGGCCTGACGGGGTACAAATTTTAGGGTCCAATAGGTCTGACAAGCTTGAATTCATGTGCACCATCACAACATGGGGGTCGCGAATGCAGCTCCGGATTTAGGGTTCATGAGCAAGCTAATTTTTGCTACGGCTCATAATTATTTTTCCAACAATTATTTTTGAAATCTTTCCGTTACACACAGATAAGATATTGAAATAGTCTCAATTAGTTCTCCCTTATTACGGTGTAACGTTTCAGCCCACGCTCCTTCTCTTATATTATATTCTTACAGCAACAACCAGAACAGAGCAGAAATTCTCCTAAAACCGTGAGCTCGCCTATGTCGTCGTTATATCCTAGCAGACGGTTGCTTATACGGGACAATAAAAACGTCTTAAGGAAACTGGTTTGCAGACATCGACAAAACCTTCCCGTACCTAATTCTGATCACCGTTCGAGCTGTCCACACGCCACCGACAGTAGCCGATTTCAACCAAGTTCATCGGAATAGGTTATGTTTTACTGTTCGTCTAACAATAATAAGAGAAATAAATATAGGTAATAATAATACCGCTTACCAGATTTCTACTGTTTTACCATCAAGTTAATAAGCTTTGGTCATTCTCATATATGGTGGAATGGCATGTGCAAACTTGGGTTCCGAATACGTGTATACGTTATCCCTCACCCGTATTGAGCTTCGACCATTTAAGAGTGTCGGGTTTACCAAGACTTGATTGTTAGGAAGTGACATTTCCGGTCGCGATCTTGTTCACTATTACAACATAAGAGACAAATACAGGTTGCACCGGTAATGTTTTAGCTGTACACCCCTCCCCATTCATCACTGCCAAACCAAATCTAAGCATTACAACACCCCAAGGCTCAACATCTTTTGTAGGAATGGCGTGCACCAATTTCTCTTGTACACATCTCTGTCAATCGTAATAGGTTTAGTTGCACCAATTCGTCCTGGTCTCGAGCCCATGTCCAAGGTTTAATGCTCTATTTCTCACCAACCTCTTACCTTGTCGAAACCTTTTTTTTTTCCTTTTCGACTAATAAAGTGAAAGTTAGTCAGTCGAAAGTTCTCGGATTCGCGTGACAGTCGAGAGTTCTCTCGACTAGTCGAAAGTTTCGACTTTCGACTGATTAGTCGAAAGTCTCAGTTGAAATTCATTGTCCAACCAATCAGATGCTGACACGTGGACAAGTTTTAATGAAAAAATTAACTCCACCGTCTATTTCTGATTTTCACCCACTATAAATACCCCCGTTCTCTACATTTTTTTTCACATCACTTCCAAATCTACTATTCAAAAATCCCTCGACTACAAAATCTCCCTAATTTCCCTACCAACCTATGAGATCGCCATGAGATTGTTGGCCAAAATACTCGAGAAGTATTAAATTATATATGTTTTATTAATAATTTTATAAAAATATGTAGTTTTTTTTAATGTTATGAAATGCAATTTCTTTTTATTTGTCTTTGTTTATTTATCGATTAAAATGATTTTTTTTAAAACCCTAAAAATACATTCTGATTTAAAATAAATAGTTAAATTCATAATCCACTAAAGCTTTAGTCTGATTATGCTATTCCCATTGTGGATGCTCTTAAGCTCCAAAAAAATCAATAATAGAAAGATACCTTTTTTTAATCATTATCCCAAAAATCAAGAAACGACAGGAGGACGAGAAAACGACACTTATCGTACGTATTGACAGAGTAGACCGATTTTGAAAGACTGTGTTGAGCCGCCATCAAGTTGAGTCGGAAGGCCACCAACCAAATAATAAGCCTCAACACAGTCTCTGTTCGCATAACTCTACTTGAAATGGAGTTGAGCAAAGAAAGTATAATACTAACAAAAGCTATGTAGCAAAGCCTATGCATAAAAAGCTCCTTCATTAAATTTGTTGAATCTAAGAGTAGAGACTGACTCTGCAACGTCAGATGCAGTAACAATTATATAATGTGGTCATCACTCCCGCTTATTTCCAAACATCCACCACTTCTTCTTCTTCCTAGATTCATACGACCACGTGTCTGCAACAAATTACAACCACCATTACTATTACTATTACTCACCTGGTGTTACACTTCATTTGATCCTATACTTAAAACATTAGTTACAGATGAGAGATTGGTTACCTCCTTGAGGGTAGATTGAGTTGTAATGAACCTCTGCCCAGAAACTCAGGAAAATTACTGCAACAAGGAGAAGCAAATTCAATGAAACCCACTCTCAACAAGAGCTTCCAAGACCAAGTAAAGAATACATTAGAAATTAGAAGCCAAGTTCACAACAATAAGTAAAATACTTCACCTCGTTTTGACTTCTCGATATTGGGGAGAATCTCTATGTAGCACGTATCCTTAAAAGAAGTGATAACAAATATTTTCACGCCGTACTGTAAAGAATATGAACAAATAATCAACCGAAGATGAAACACACCAACAACCCCCTTCCCTAGAAACACAATTGTAAATGCATCATGAGAAAGGCATTGCATGAAGATGGTATTTTTTTAATGGATAGAGTTTGGAGAAGCATTTAAATATGAACACTGAATATGCAATAAAGAAAATGTAACTTTGCATGCAGGAGAGGAGAATGGACAAAATGCTATGTAGGGTGTAAATCCATACCAAATCTGCAGCAGCCTGCAGTGTGACATGATCACCCCACTCGCCACTCCTAGTAGTGACATCCATGTTAAAGGGTAGCAAGTACAAATAATCAAGCAGCCTTAGTGACAGAAGAGAACTCCATAGAAGAAAGCTTTGAAAAAAAATAAATACCTTGACATACCGCCCAAATAGTCGTTATATGCCATAGGAACATACCCCTCGTACATATCAGGATGAGATTTAAGCTGATAAAAACAACCCATTTTCTCTAGTCAAACCATAATGATTTGCATGGTAACAAACATACAAGTAGAGCTGAATATCATTGAAGTGAAGAAATAATTAAATGCAAGGAAAATAACCTGTTTCACAACTTGTCGCCTCACAAATTTGTGGTGCTCAGGTGATCGGTACAATTGATCTGACAGTGCAAGAAACTGAAAAGAGAAAGGGTTAATGAATATATAATGCAGCAAATGCTCTGGTTAGTCCTGAGCAGAAAGGATTAGGAGACACAAGACGAGCAAGATGCGACTGAAACAGCTCACCTGGCAATTACCATCTCCTTGAACCTTGTGCTCAGTGAAGTCATATAACTGCAATCTAGATTACAAATGTTATCCAAAATTTAACAATGGGAAAAGAAATGGCAGAAAATCCAACTATAAATAAAGAGCCTGATTCTAGCCTAAACTTTTGAATCCTAGATTGTCAGGTCAAAAAAGCGTAATACATAAAAACAATAGCATTTACAACACGGAGATGCCACCAATCCAGGTTTCTCAGTCTACATGCACATGTATAATTATGTATTGCTAAAGAACTGAATTCAGATATAATACCTATCCAACAACCGTTGATAATCTGAAGTCACTTCATCGGTAGAAGGCATTTCACCATTGATTTTAGGAACATGCTGCATGCAACAATTTAAGAGGACAGACCAGATCAGATATGGATGACCAACTCATGTTGGGCTTCTCTCTCTCAATTCATGTTAGACCTCTCAAATAAAAAAAGGTGGGGTCAAGTGACAGTAATCCTTTCTACATAAAGGTGGCTCATAATTAAGTCATTGATACATCAATCTTAATAATAATTAAGAATCAAGTGAGTAGTGCCCCCTTACTTCTATATAAGTAAGATTATTTGCTACCGATACGTGATACACAAAATTGCGGATAAAAAAAGATATGGATGACCAAAACTGTGACATCGTTTAGTGGCAGTGATCCTGTCCTTTCAAATAAAAGATGATCATGTGACAGACAAACCTCAATATGAACAAATGAACTCCCTATTATACGTAAAGCACTTTAAATAAGCTGAACTTACAGGAATAGGAATCATTTGATTCAATCTCTCACAAACTTCACCATCGGTAACATATTCATCACTTAGCTCCAACGAATAAGAATACTCCTCTACATCATCAGAGCTAGAACAAGAACTGGAGCTCCCCATATCACCAACTTCTGGAAGGCCACATTCATGGCCTGCAAAGTAAAAGACAGTACCACATAAGTAAACTAGGCAGATAAGAATGACCAATTGATGAACATGCCATAGCTTTCTAAAGTACCTGAGCAACAGTTTTCTGTCGATTGATTTAACCATTCATTGGCATGAAATGAATGTTGCAAGTGCTCCTCTGAGTGGGAATAACCAGATGCATCTGTAATTGCAAGCTGTGAAAATTCTTGATGAAGGGCATGCGGATCTTCATGGCTACATTCTGTATCATAATGATCTCTTGTATAATGTTGATGATAGATGTCACGGGCATCATGCTGAACAGTGTCACCATAGTAAGTAGAAGTGTAAACTGGATCACCATCAAGAAGACGAAGGCCCCATTGAAGAATATCTAAATCTTGCTCTTGTATAACCATTTCCTTCCAAGCAATATTCAAACAAGAAATCTGGTCCTGCATAAGACCAGTCCAAAGAGATTTTGGTAACATATAACAGGAGAAATCTAACTTCAAATGCAGTGCAGTCGGTATTACATATTAAGCTTTTATCTGTAAAGAAAGACATAACCATTGTTCTGTACAAGAGAGAAAAATGGCCGAGTAGATAACTTCCCCCGATTGGTGGAAAGAACAAACAGCAGCACAGAATTTTCACACATTGCTCTTGCTCAAAGAATGAGTTTCCATGGTTAAAAAAACAGTTTGCAAAAGTTGAGATTTGTTTATGAAAATATCAACCTTGGCTCAAATAATGATGTAGTTTACTAAATATATCTGTGGTAGGTAGGTAATTCATGACCTAGCAAGATGAACAGGAGAACCTAATCTGTCAGCAAATGCAGAAGAAGCAAATTAGTGAATACTAAATAGATATGTTAATATTTGCGTAGATACTTTGCACAGGCTACACAACAATTGACCCCACTGTCACCCTCATATTTTTCTTCCCTAAGTACTACCATTTTAACTTCATTCACATGTGAAAGACAAATGACAAGTTGCCCAAACAGGGTAATTTTGGAATCAACTCAAAAACAAAATATTCTGCTTATCTAATTAGACTATAGGCTTGAAAGAAGAACTTAGGAATCAAAACCCAGTCTCCACACAGCTGTAGTCGTCAATTTTCATAGGATGATACAGAAATAAAAAGAAAAGAAAAAAATTCATCTGGCACTCACATTTGACTATGCTCTGAAATTCAAGCTATCATTCTTTGACTGGCCATCGTATTAATTGCTCTGTTGCAGTGAACTAAAAATTAATTCTCCAGTTCAAATTTGATTCAGAGCCATACCCATCACTTAATGAATGAATATGACATCTTTTACCATCATCTACACCTTCTCTAACCTCATTCATATCCAAATCAATCAAATAATTAACTACTTGAACAGAAATGAAGACTTTGAATGCACAGTTGCTCTCACCAACAACACCCAATCACAAAATAAAAATCCTTATCAACAACTGAACACGGTTAAATCTGAAAACTAAGAATTAAAAGCATCAGGACAGCAATCAAATAGATAGCCACATCTTAATACCAGTTCACATTCAACCTAATCCTACCCAATCCGTACAACATTCCCCATCAATTCAAAGCACGGAACAAACCACTCCGTGATCAAATCAAACCAATTGAAAAGGATACGATCACATTCCAGAGCAAAGACTCACCACGGATTCAACGGATAGGAAGCTTAGGAGCGACAGAATGGACTGCACTTAGGCTCTAACGATTCGTATACACGTATACGTGTATGTACGAGTAGTTACGATGATGATCCGACGAGAGTAGCTGGCAACAGAAACGGTAGAGAACGGGAACAAGCGTTTTCTGGCGTTTTTTCACGCCCGCTATGCTACGTTTTCCGGGGGCTTAACCGCCGAGCAAGTCTCCGACAAGAGCGAACGATTCGTACGGCCACTGCTTCAAGAGGAAGTTATGGGACAGAGTTTTTTTGAGCGGTGCTTGAATGTGATTTTTTAAAAACGCGTTCAGGGAATTTATCGGGTGTCTCGCTGTTGGTGAGGGCAGGGGATCGGACGGCCATGAGTGATTTGGAACTGATTGAATCTTGCCGCCCTGATTGTTCAGGTTCTGGTCCCACCCATGGCTGAGGGATTCAGGTAGGGCCCGCTGCCACATGGGTGTCAATTTTGTCATTAAATTCGTTTGATTCGATAATTGTTTCTTTAATACATGAGATATTTCATATACGTTGTATGCTCTCCATGTGTCTATCAAATCATTTTCTTTTTCCGTATAAAATAAATGTTGTGCTTTGCTGTGTCTTAAATGACCTTTATTTGCTTAATTATTTAATATCCGATTATAATAGTAATTAGAAGATTCTAATTATCTTAAATATTTTGTCATGATACCAAAATCATATAATGGTGAAGTAAAGTTGGGCCTTTGTTCCAAAGTACTGACCAATCTGTAGTATGATGTTCAATTAAACATATGATTATTAAAATCAATAAAAGATTTGTTTAAAGATTAAAGTAAAATAGAATAATTTAGGCAACGTCAACGGTAGTTTGGGGTTGGCCTCTACACGAACGACGGCATAGATCCGGCTGTCAGTTGTAGTACCGGCGTTAGCTCAAAACAAGGGTAATAGTACCGGTGTCAGCGCTACAAATAAAAAATAATGTTTTTTTAGTATTGTGTACTAATAAAAAATAAAAATAAATGAAAAGGAGGAGAGAGGAGGTGAGATTAGAGAGGAAATGTGAGAGGGGTGAGCCAGCGATGGTTGGATTTTGTACTAGCTCTAGCGTTGGCGTCGGTAACAAAACTAGCTCCGTAGCTAGCCCGGTTGTAGAGCTGGTGCTGCCTGGCATGTAGCCAGCAGCGGGGTTGGGGGGCTAGCGCCAGGGCTAGCCCTGTCACAAGCCCCCCGTTAGCCTTGTCCTTAAGGCTGGGCAGCTGAGTGAGTTGTACAATTTCCTTACAAAGAAGCAACCTTGTGAATAGAATGGAGCTGTAATAAAAGGATGATTGAAACATATACGAAGAAAGAGACCACAAGCGAATCTATATATAAAAATGAAAATGAACCGAAGCAAAAACAGTATATATAATTGTTTTGTTTTGAAATGACTAAGTCAATAATAAGAAATTGAGATTAAATTGTTACAAATCGGTGTTGTCATGTCTTAACACGTTGCATTATTAGTTACGTTTGACGAACCGTTATTTTTACTGAGCATGTACCTAGACATTTTGAAAAGAGTTAAATGCAAATAGCTAGCCATATAAATTGCCCACAAACAAAAAGATGCATGGTAAATAAAACACTAAAATAAGATGCTTGATGTATTGCCCACATATTTTCATGTGGGTTGGGTTAGATATAGGTGCAAAGACTTTTTTACCCCTGATATTAAATCAAATTTCCTTCTTTCAAAAAAAAACAAAATCAAATTTCCGAATAGTACCCTAGGTTCATCAAAAAGCCGAACACAATAATCAAATAGCTCGTGAACTAGATGCTTAAGACAACTAATACGGTAAACTTCACTACAATTTTCAGAATTTAAAGCACAAAACAAACTTTCAATAACTTCTAGCATGATAACTAATTAACAAAATACAAGTGATGGAACAAAACTGCTTTTACAGAACTGCATTCCAATCATTTGACTAAGTTGAAAGAGTTGTGTCAATTTATCTATGTTCGACATATTCTCGAGTGTATGGGATTTGGGAGCAGATGGATCATGCGGATATCTTCATGCCTTAGGAGGTTCTCGTCGGTTCTTGTGAACGGGTCCCCGTCAGATCAGTTCCCGCTACTTCAGGGTGTCAGATAGGGCTGTCCTATTTCCTCGTATCTGTTTCTTATTGCTGCTGAGGGGCTCCATAGGTTTTTTGAGCTCGGTATCCGGAGGGGTCTAATTAGAGGAATACATGTTGGGGTTGATGTCTGGATTTCTCATCTCCAATTTGCTGACGACAC
>JAYMSW010003130.1:0-12655 GCA_036897725.1 Erodium texanum | reverse complement strand
ATTTTCCTTCTTTTTTTATAGATCCATTGTTTCTCTACCGTAGCTTTGGTATTGAAACCATGGCCACGATGTACATGAATGTCGATTAATAATATTATTCTTGGTTATGTTAAACTTTGTGTTTTTATTTTTCAATCTTTCTTATTGCTTATTGTCTATTGCATGTTAATGATTAACTGTTATTTATCTGTTGCTCACATGTCTGGTGATGATTATATGGGTTAGGAACATGCTAGAAATGCTTGATTGCAACTTTATTTGTCTGATTAATATGAGTATATTTATCGACCCCCATGCTTGATAGGTTGTTGTGTATTAATGGGTTATTGTGGATACTGGTTAATCTTGTAATCTGTGTTATAACATGTGTGTTCTATCGTCCCCATCTGCTAGATAGAATGCTGGTGTTTATTTGTTGTTAAGATTACTTGGTTCAAGATGTTGTTTGAGATTAGCTTCTTCGGGTGTCAACACATTGACCATTTCGTATTTGTGTGATGTCGATACGTGTCCTTGTGAGGGGGTTCCTAGTAGACATGATATGAATGGACCTTGTCTCTTATGAGTAGGGTACCTAGTAGACATGAGTATGAATGGACCTTGGGAGCAGCGAACTCTTGTCCTGATATAGTGTGCGATGTCACACAGAGGCTCCGGATGCTAGCTTAGTTGCTAGTTGTCTCGGGTTTCATTCCGGCGATTCACACGCATGAGGGAATGCTAAATGGCTAGTAGCAGTAAAACAAATGTTTGCCAACCAGATGATATTATTAATTTACCTCTTCTGTACATCTATGGTTGGCGTCAGTCTCACCCTATTTTTACCCCTTGCTAAATGTGGTGAACTCTCATATTACTTGTCCCCTTTCACCTATAGAAGTATCCCTTCCAAGTTTCCCAAAGGAGCTTTAACCGGCGGCACGTGCAGTGTCCCTTTACCGTGTATGCCGGGCCCCACCTTACTCCTATATCTAAAACACCGGTGCCACAATCACCGTGCCCTTCATCCATTTCATACACTTCAATCTATACAACCCTTCTGCTTCCGCTCTATAAATTGATAAACTAGATTAGGTGGTGACAACCCTAGTCTAGGATACCGCCTTAAGTTCTCCTAAGACCATCTCAATGTGGATCGGCCGGTTCTTACCGTCCAAACTATATTCCTTGTTCGACCACGTACAGTTCTTTGTGCATTCGGTCGTGGCATATGAACCCTTGCGTGGACACACATCCAATTAATGGGTCTTCAAAATTATGTCCTAGGGGTGAGCCGGGGCCAAGCTGCCGAACATATACAATCATGTGATAACTTCTATACAATCATATGATAACTTATCTATAATCATGTGATAAATTGTATACAATCTTGTGACAAATTGTATACAATCATGTGATAACTTGTGTACAATCATGTGATAAATTTTATACAATCCTGTGATAAAATGTATACAATCATGTGATAAATGAGTTTTTAATTAAGTGATAACTAGATATCAATCATGTGATAAGTTTGTTTCTATCTACAAACATGAAAATCCATAAACTAATAATTCTTAACAGTTACATAAATCACTCTCCTTCTTCACATTACTTTTGAAACCCTTGTGAGGTCCCCTTCTCTTCACATTTTCAGGTTTAACTTGAAATGATAAAATATTTAATAAATTAAGAGCAATATATATCTTAAACACACACGAAAAAAATCGATACTTTAATGATAAAATCCATAGACTATTAGTTTTTATCACGCATATGAATCGCTGTCAACATTTCCCTCGACCTTCAAACCCTTATGAGGTCAAGTTTTTTTTTTCTTCAAATTATCAGTTTCCTTGCTTTGGTTTTTTTCCATCATTGGGATAAGAGGTTCATCATCATTTGATCTCTTATATGAAAATAATGACATATTCTAAAAATCAGAATCATCTAACAATAAAAAGAATATATTAATACTTAAATGATAATTAGATTACAATTTAACATATGTCCTACAATAATAGACCAGTCACTTGATTTCAGAAACTACTTGAATCACTCGGGACATTGTCCTTCCCTTCAACGCCAGCAGTTGACTTGTTGTCATTTGATTCTAACGAAGAATCAGAATTATGTTCATCTGAATTTGGAAAATAAGGATTCAATAATTCAATAAATAACATGTGTGATAAAAGAACATATACATATGTGATAAAAAAAACACTACCTGGCTTCACTTCGGTATCATCATTATTCATGCTCTTGCTCTCAGAGTCAGAAGCAACTACAATCCACAAACACAAACATATATTTTTTTTTCAAATGATTGAACATATATAAATGTGTGATAAGTGGCATATACTTGTGTGATAGTTAAGACCTACATGTGTGATAAATGACATACAAATATGTGATAAATGACATACAAATATATGATAACTAATATACACATGTGTAATAAAAAAAAGACTACTTGAATGCCTTTTACGCTCATCCTCAATAGTCTTACTCTTAGAACTAGAATCATCTACAATTACACAGACACAAAAATCCTTTGGAAATGATTAGAAACATATAAATGTGTGATACATAACATATAAATATGTCATAAGTGACACATATATGTGTGATAAAAATGAGTACGTGACTCGCTTTTGGGATCATCTTCCCCTCCTTCAGTTTCAAACACTTTGACCCTTTTGGAATTAGGGTCACCTGCAATATAGACCATTCGAATATAATTAAAACAATTTATTGCAAGATTAACACACTTGTGATAACAACATGTGTAATATAATTACCTGACTAGCCTTCATTGAGTTTAGGATTCTTCCGCTTCTTTGATTGCAAAATCTCATTTATCAAGCCTTTCTTCGATAGAAAGTTAACATCATAATAACCTACAATCACCAACAAATGAAGTGTCATCTATACAATGCTCAAGTATAAAACACACACAAAAAGTTCAACAAAAAAAAAAATTAATTAAACAACAACTATATACTACTTATATCTACTCGAATATGAAGCTTTGATTGTTCAACATTACGAGGAGCTCTAACCAATCTGGTCGACTGTTTACCATTCGGCTCCTTTTTAACTTCCATATCAGGTCCTTTGAAACCCTGAGATTTCTTCACAACAACACCTTCCTTCTTTGAAGGACCAAGGTTTTTTGACCTAGCCATCATCCCATCACAAGAATAAACCAAACATTATGAAAAGGATGATACTAACAATAAAACAAAGAAAACTTATGATGACAGATAACAAACACTATTACATTACCAGTGTTGGTAGGACTTGGATAAACATTTTTTGCTTGGGAATGAAGATCGGGAATCACAATCCGTTGTTCATGTTTAGCTAAAGCAAATTAAAAACATGATGAATGAGATGTCGTCCCCATTCCCAAACAATAAAATTGTACAACATTACCAACTTAGAAATTTACACATGATAACTTGTAACCAATTATGTGATAAGTCATAATATTACATGTGACAACTTGTGCTATGTAATGTGATACCTTATACTCAACTATGTGATAATTCAGAACATTACACGTGACAACTTCTAATCAATCATGTGATAATTCAAAATATTACATGTGATAACTTGTGTTGACTACTTTGGTAACTTGTGAACAATGAGCAATATTATCAACTAACTAACGAAAAACATCATCAAAATTATAAGTAAACAAACCATAAATGATGAAAGTACAGTAACAACCATTATAAATTCTAGACTTCCAGAGAGTCAAGCTGCAAAAAATGGTGAGCCAAGATATGATTTCTAACAATAAATCTTGGACTTTCAGAGATCCAATTTGAAAATGAATGAACATCAACAAAAAACTTCAAAACATACTTGCTAAATCTACCCAACAAAATCCATTTCAAAGCAGAAAACTAACAACACAACTAGATAACTCTATGATAACTCTACCTAACTAAATAGAGAAGAAACATAACCATAATGCAGTAAAATATGAACAAAAAACTCAACTCTCGAGTCAAAATCAGAACAAACCGATTATATCAGATATATTTCTAGAATCTCAGAGGCATAAGATCTTCAAAATGAAACAATAGAATAAAAAATTCAAACCCAAAGAACATGCAAAATACATAAACACATACTTGATCACTATATGCTCAACGAATTTGATTTCACAAAAAAAAAAATCTGAACAATAAAACCGATTATCTCCACAAAATCTGAACAACAATCCAATTACCTGAAGTAAGATTGCAGTTTGCGATATCAAAGTCTAGAAACACTAAGCTTGTGTTCGAAAGTCAGGAGAATTTTTGAATTTCAAAGTCGATGAACGCAAATTCACGGACAACACATTAATTGTGTTCAAAACATTGATAATGAGCAAAGACGAAAAACCATTGCACAAAATGTCAATTCTACCCCCACGTCCAAAATAATAGCAACAACCGCAAATCATGTCAGCTCATTTTTGTGAGTAAATGTCAACTCTTAGATGAAACAATGGATGGCTGAGATCCATCCAATAGTTTGTATTTTAAGTTGTTGTTTGTACCAGATCTTCAACCTAATTCCAAACCTATTTATAGAATAAAAATCAAATGAAATATAAAATAATCATCAAATTATAGGCATTGGCAAAACCGAAAAGAGTGGACAATCATGATAAGAGAAAGGGTAAAGAGATGATGATATAAAGTAAAGTTCGAGAAAGAAAGACGATTTTGGTTCGGATATAGATATATGAAGAAAAAGGCGAAGTCTTGGGCGAGAGTTGGATTGAACCGCGAATTAAAGTATATAGATCGCAATCCGTCAATATATATGCGGTTTAATATAAAAAAAATAAACCTAAAATCCACTCCACTGTGATGCGGTCTAAAACCTATTCCATACAGTTTGTCTAAATTTAATGGTTTAGGTTCAAATACAAACTTATTGTTAAAATACAAACCAATGGACTAATATCAGCCATTCAATTTTTCAATGCTCCCACTTGTCACGATTTTGGTACAATTAATCAACTTTCACCATCTTTACTCTTTTATCCATTGCCGCTTCGTTTGAACTCCGATTCACTTCGTTCCAGCGCAATATTTTTCTTTTTTCGAGATATACAAAACAAGACCAATGAAGCATATATTTAAAAATATTTATGGTTTAGGGTTAAGGATTGAGGGTTAGTGGTTCAAAGGTTGAGGGTTGAGGGGTGAGGGTTTAGGGTTGAGGTTTATGTGTTTGGGGTATAGGGTTATGTGTCAAGGTCAGGGCTTTAATATTTAGGATTATGACTTTAGGATTTAGTGTTTATGGTGTAGGGGTTATGATTTAGAGTTTGGGGTTTAATGTTTAAAATATATGTTTTACGGGTATTGTTTCGTAGATCTCGAGAAAGGAAAAATATTGACGTTGAAACGAAGTGAATTGGAATTCAAACAAAACGGAAATGAAGAAAAGAAGAAAATAGTGTAAATTGAATCATCACACTAAATCGTGACAAATAATACTATCAACTTTTAATTAAAAAAAAAGAGTAAATGAGATTATTCTATTATTTTATATTTTAAGGTATGTTTATATTTCATCTCATGCCAAATTTAATGGTTTCACGGGTCAGGGGATAATTTTGCCCACTCATGCTACTAGCTATTGGAGACGTGTAAACGACAGGTCGGTTTGTTTTGGTTTGCTCTGCTCCCATCTAGCTGCCCCGTACGTTTCAGCGAACCATATCAAAACCCTAATCTAGAAACCAGCCGAAATCAGAGCTTCCTCTCTATATATTCCGTTGGACTGCCACTATTTCTCGACCCAGATCCTGATTTATTCAGCTCTACTTTAATTTTTCAAGTAATAGTCATTTTTCGCTGCAGATTATGAAATTGTTGTTTCTGTTCTTGTAGAAATTATCTTTTGAATCGCACCAATAGCCCCTTGCTTCTCCGAGTCCAGTTGCAAGGAAAATACGAGCAAAGGGTATGGTGCAAGATTCATACTTAGTGGCCTGAACTTGTCTGTGACGTGCGAGGATTAAGCAATTCTTCGCTCGTATATGTTTCGCCATAAATAAGTATACATCTTTGTGGGTTTTGTTGATTTTTCTGTAAGGTTGGAGCAAGATGATGAGATTTTCTGTTCTGAATCATGGTGTTGAACCAATTTCATATTGACCTTCAAAGTTCTCTGATTGCTTTTCTACTCTTGATTCTGATTCATTGGTGTAGACATCAAAGGCATTAGAATCATAGTTGATCTTTCTTATTTTTTTGCTATGGTAGTTGAAGATCATGAGATTTTATTTTCTGAGTCATGGTGGTGAACCAATTTCATATTGACCTTCAAAGTACTCTGATTTCTTTATCAATGTTGAACCTTTTTCATTGTGGGTCTTTAGCTGAACACTACTGTGACAATGCTTCAGTGATGTTAATGGTTTTCTTTTTTACAAAGCATCCATATCTTCATTATGTTGATATTTGTTTTACAAACAAATCTCGGCACCATTTTTTTCATAGCATGTTATGTTGCCATTTTTCAGGCTATACGAGCATGGTGCAATAGAAATGTATCTTTCCTCTTGACTAGTTCTTGTCTTATAAGTGGCTTGTAGCGCAAGAGCTGGAAAGGGAACATCATCCAGTCTTTTCATGCAGTTGTCTGATGTTTAGGTTTTGTATCTCCATGTGATTTACTTGCATCTTGTTAACTACATTCTAACAAATATATTTCTTTACACTGGGCTTTTTAATGTTTTCTCAGTTGAACATGTATTTTTTTTACTTGCCAGTTTTGTTATCTATGTGAGCAGCTGGAGAAATAAAGCATATTATTGGAGAAGGAGCCATCTTGAGTTTACAGTGGGAGGCTTTGTGCTGATGGCAGGTTTATTTTGGACAACCTTGCAAGTCCTGTTTAGATTGATTAAGTGTTTTGAAGGGTTGATGTCTGAAGGTTGGATATGGATCAGAATGAAATAATATCAGTCTTACATTCAATTTGGGTTATTGCTTCTATTCTATAATGGATGTTTAGTACATATCCTTCACATTATCATAACGCGTAAGAATACATCACTAATCATTAGAAGTCTCCACATCCTGGCCCTTGAATGTTGTTCATGGTGGGATTAAAATGATGAGTCACTTGTATAACAATGGATGTGAGGAAGATATGTGTAACTGACAAACAATACCCATGTTTGTATTACAATGGATATGAGGAAGATATGTGGAACTGAACTGACAAACAATACCCATATATGATGAACTTGTATTTGACTTGTCTATGAAATATACCTTCTCGCCAATGATCATCTGAGCTTGTTATTTATTCCTTTGTTAGGATCACATTCAATGTTATATAGCCTGAATCGAGAGACAACATAATACAAGAATGGTGTTAGATCTTCTCACCCCAACCATCATTCTCTGGTCTCGTTCCAAAGCTCAGCCTCATCAGCAAGCGTGAGCACATTCTGCAACAAAATCTGAACCTCAGCGGGCGCTTTTTTGAGCGTGGTCACAGCCTCTGGCGGCATATTCACATCTTTTCCATCCAACAGTTCAGTGCAAGCTCCAGTCAACTTCATCAACCCTGCGCTGGCCTGCTCGCTCACTGCTGCTAGCTCGTTCGGGATCGGCTTGTTGAGCCCTTTCGCGAGATCCGCGTACGCGACCTTGCACTTCCGGATGACCATGTCCTTAGGCCTCTCGTTGAGGTGCTGCTCCGCGAACGCGGCCACTTGGTTGAGCTTGACTTGCGCGGTGGTGCTTGCTGTCTTGGCCGCCCAATTTGGGTTCATGTCCTCGTCCTTCATGTCTTTCGGCATGTTCTCTTTGAGGGTCTTGGTGCATAACTCTGCGTCGTTGGCGGCTCTGCATAGATCTTTGATTTTTTCTTCCTTGTTACTGCTGGATAAGAGCTTGCGGTCTAAGAAGGACGAGGATGCGAGGAGTGCAGAGGTGAAGAGGATGGCGAGGATGATAAGGATTTTTTTATTATTCTTAGCTGTCATCACTTCTATGTTTGTTTAATTGTTTCGGTTTCAGCTGCGTGTTATGGTATTTGAGGACAAGCTTGGTAGTAGATCCGTTTTCGTAGCATTAGATCTTGAAGGGTAATGGTGACTATTTTTAGGGACGTTGAATCAAAAGTAATAAAAATATATCTTTCGTTCAAAAAATCCTTGTAATGTATGTATCCGATAAAAGATGTAATTTTGGAAAATACATTTCAGAGACAATTTTATCCAAATACATTAAAAACATCACTGGTAGAGATTTCCATTTGGGTAACACAAAGAAAAGGTGTGTCGTTATAGACGTTGACTACGCTACCCATACTTTTGGGTAACGAAGGTTGCATCGTCCATGACAGGTCGCCTAAATGACGACGCCCAAGTGGAAGTACCTGGGCGACGTGACTTTGCCTTACTTGAGCACCGAAGGGGAGCGTCACCTGTGTACTTTCGTGATAGAGGTTTACATACCGAGTCGCCTAGGTATATCCCCTTGGGCGACGCGTTGCTTCCTTGCTCAGAACAACAAAGCCGCGTCACCCAAGTGGGTCAAATTCCCCCAAAAAAAAGGGCGTCGTTTGTCAGTCGAGGTTCCATTCAAAACCTGTTCTTGGTATGCAATATATATAACACATCAGTCTAATATCACACAACATCGACCATTGGTATGTAATAATATCCAAAATTGTTCAAATACATCCATAATTATCCGAAACATTAAAGTATTCAAATGTAAATAATGAAAACTAACTAATAAAAAATATGTCCTTATATATGCCATAAGTTCTCGAAGAAGTCCTCAGTTGATTGCAACCCATGCCTCCTCGCTGTACAGCTCTGCCTTGAGCTCCGTTTTCCACTAGTCCTTAGCCCTCCTTATCCGTGGTTCAACCTCCTAAGGGACTCGGGTTGCAAGCTCCTCAGCATTGCGGGCTGCAACCTACTCAACGATTTGGGCTTCAATCTCCTCCTTTGAGTAGGCCGAGTTAGTGGAGCAAGTCAGCTAGGTGGAAGAAGATCTGGACGGTCTCTCGGCTTTCTTCTTCCTCTTTTTCGACACCGCCATGGCTCTTAGAATGTATGAACCTTCCCTCTCGTCAACCCCGCTCCTGAGTAGCTCAATCTGAAAACTGGCATCCAATGCGGTGTGTTGTTCCAACTCCTCAAGAATACGCTCTTATGGGTCCGAACGAAAGGGAGTGTTGAGCGAGATAATCCTAGTGTCCTTCGCCAACTTCTGTTTCAGCATGTCCTGAAAGCACAACAAACAATATTAATAACACTAAAATAGAAATTAGGGTTTATATAAGCTACATACACCTAAAAATATTTTTGAGTTCTAAGGTACCTTAAATTTCCAAAATTATCAACATTAGATTCTATACTCTTTTCCTTCAACTTTAATAATAAAAGAAAAAATACCCTTAAATAATTTTCAAATGTTTCCATTCGATTTTCTTTATTTTTTTGTCCAACCTTCCTTCCTTCTCTTTCTTATTTATTCCAAATCAAAGGATGACCTACTTTCATACTCAACTTCCTTTTTTTATTCTATATCTTTAATTGTAGCAAATTTTAGGATTTGCCAGTTGATTACGAATTTCCTGACCAAAATCCCTTACAAAAAACAAATCCAACCCCAATCTTCAAAAAAGTCAAAACAACCCCGAATTATCAGATCACCATAAAAAATCCTTAAGGAACCCCAACATAATCGACATAGAGACGGCGACCCTGGGGTGTAGCAACTCGATGGCAGGGTGGAACAACTTGAAGACGACGCTTGTACCAGATCCGATCGTGTCAAAGCTCACCGGTAGAGCACACGTCGGCTCCACGGGCGTCAAGCGACCTGAGGACAGGGCACACGTCATCCCCACGGAAGTCGACCAACCCGTCGATTGACTCCAGGTTAGCGGAGTACGTCAGCATATCCAACTTATGAAAACCCTACCATCGACGGGGTTCCCATGGCTGTTGCACTGCAAGGCTTACGCACGTCGAGGCATCCGTCGGGCGGTCTGTCGAACAAACACAGAGTTGAAAAAGATCTATAAATAGAGATCCATGCCTCATTTGCAAGGACCTTTAGCTTGGGATCCAAATTTAGAGAGTAGGGTTTCGGCATTTCTAGGGAGGGAATAGAGAGAAAGAGGCTTGCGAGAGTGGTTGTTAGGCTATCAAGAGGAATGCTAGTTGATTCTCTAAGTGAGGTGAGTACAAGAATGAGGAGGAGGTTTGCATCTTCCATGGGTGTTGATCTTGCTTGATGTGAAGTTTGCATTTTTATTTTTCAATCTTATTTATATCCTATGAAATGGTGATCCTTGAGCGTGGATCTACCGTTGTGTGTTCTAGACCACATAATGATAGATCCTCATTTTGTCTTATACACCTGGTTATTGTTGTCTGTGTGATTAGATTCATGATATTATAGCTTGATTGCCATTTAATTTCCATACGCTTCTTATAGCAAATTTATTTCTATCGCCGCAATATGCTAGATAGGTATTGGTGTTAATGTAGTAGATCTGTGACAATATATTTCCTCTAGCCAGAAGGTGATCCCCTCTTGATTGACGTATGTTGATGGTTAATCATATAGTTTTAGATCTATTAAGTATGGAATTATCTGGATTTATTTGACGAACACGTGCTTTTGGTGCTTATAAGTTACTATGATTTAATAGATTGCTTTAACTTAATACGTGATTGATATATGTGTACGATGATGTGGATTGTGCACGGTGATATCATGATATATTGTTCTCTGGACCGTTATGTGTTTCGTTTAGTAAGTTACTTTTGTTAGTGTGGGATTAGTTTCTTACGTGAAGTCTGTGCTTCCGCCATTTCGTATCTACATGATGTGGACATCCTATCACGTAGGAGGCATCATTTGACGAATGGACAAGACCATCTCTGATAAGGAATGGCGGGGGGCTTGTGGGGTCCCCTCTTCCCTGTGAGAGGGATTGGCGGGGTCTTGATGAGCTCCCCTATCCTATACGATATGCGATGTCATGTAGTGGTCCGGGAGGCTAACTTTGTAGTTAGATCTCTCGGGTTTGAGTCCGGTGATTCACCTGCTGATGGACCATGAAATAGGTAGCAATAATTCTGAAACATTTACCAGTCAGTCAATATTATTGTTTAACCTCTTCTGTACACCTATGGTCAACAAAGGCTCTACCTATTCTTACCCCTTGCTAAGTGTGGTTACTTCTCACGAGTCCGCCCTTTCGTGTGTAGTCTCCTAGAAGTTCCCACAAGTGCTCGCTATACCGTCGGCGCCACATTCACCATGCCCTTCCTCTGTTACCACACACTTCGATCCATCTCAACCCTTCCACTAACGCCTTGTACATAGTTAAACTAGATTAGGTGGTGACAACCCTAGTCTAGGATGCTGCCACAGATTATCCTACACCCATATCCCTATGGGATCTATCGGTTCTTTACTGTTAAACTATACGACTTGTACTACCACAAACGGTTCCGTGCGAGGAACCTCCATCATATGAACCTTTAAGTGGACAAGATTCTCTGAATCCAGAACCAACCACGGTGTCCTGGGAGTGTGTCGACGGCTCTTAGTCCGAACAAGATGGCCCCGTTGTCCGGGAGTACGATTGCTTAGGATAATTTGGATATGCATCCTTCATACTGAGTCGTTAGTTTCAGTGTTGTCACCTATAGAATCTTGTTTAGTACCTGTGTGTGTTGTATATTCTTTTCAGTTGTCTTAACTGTTCCTAATAGTTTGGTTTTTATTCGAGTATGACTTAGGAACATCTTTTTCAACCATAATGAAGTGATCAAGAGTTGAATATGATGTGTACGAAGTACATAGCCAAAGAGGCAGTTGGGATAAGCTTATTTGGGATTCGTGCACTACGGTTGTACCAGTCGTACATCCGTCTAGCTGAAGGATGTTTGTCAAAGTGCTGTCCGGGAGGCAACCAAGAGAACTCTTCTCTCTCCCCCTTCTATTTCTGTTGTGTCTTAGTTTTTTGTATTTTGTTTTTGTTTTTGGAAATTTCTTATATGGCTTGCTTATAATGCAGGGAAAAGATTAGAGCGTGTGTACTAGACATATCCAAGGGTGCAGCCACTGCACTAGGAACTTTCCTAGGCGACGCAGTTTTGAAGGCTGTTTCGCCCAAGCAAAAGCAAGGGCGACGCACCTAAGCAGCGTCGTCTAGGTGTAGCTTGGACGATGGATGCGCCATCCAAGGTACACCTAGGTGATGCAGTTGGGTGGCGCACCTGAAACTCTATCGTCCAAGAGATACCTAGGCGACACACCATTTACACCCTACGTCGTCCAAGAGGTGATTTAATGGTTGACTTGACAGGTATTGAAGTCGGTTGTTGACCGACTCTCTCGGGTGATGCAGCGTTGCAATGCTGCGTCCCCCAAGAAGGTTATCTTCTTAACTTCAAATTTTTAGATGGGGAGCTCATTTTTCTGCAAATTTGAGAGAACTTGAGCTCTCCTCTACATCTTCTATCAAGTTTTTGGATTGTATCATCACTACACGCTCTTAATACTTCAAAAGGTAAGAATTTATTCATTCGCTAGATGAATTTTAGGTTGAAATGTTTTTGGTATATTATGTTGATTAAATATTAGATGATGATTCCAAAATTGTG
>JAYMSW010003129.1:0-12656 GCA_036897725.1 Erodium texanum | reverse complement strand
ACCCAAGCGGGACATGGTTAGTTGAACTAGCAGGGATCAAACCGACGGATAAGGGAAACTGTCGATCGACCACAATAGGGAAGTGGAAAGATTTAGAGGAAGAAGAGATGGACCGGAGGTGGGGCACAGGTAGAGAGAAAATCTAGTTTTTACACTAATATTTTAAATAAGATATATTGATGTTGACGTTGACGTCATTTGAAAGGTTAGTATTGGACCGCCCTGAACTGAGATTTTGGTAGAGCATATGTCCTGTCGGTCCAAAAATAAGTAGCAGCCAAAACACGTATCCAAGGCGATTGCAGTAGTCAGACACGTACTAGCTTCCATGGACGTGTCACCTTGTGCTGTATCGACCACCACTCAACATCGTCGACTCATATGTGTGCGGATATCATATCATATCTGCGTATATTCACAAGAAGAAGAAGAAGAAGTTGAGGTTTAATAATGGTGGTGGTGAGTGATATATCAAAGAATTTTGGGGGAGATCATGCCCATGTCGTGCCGCTGTCCTTGTTCGTGGCGGTTCTCTGCCTCTGCTTGCTCGTTGGTCACTTGCTCGAAGAGAACAGATGGGTCAACGAATCCATCACTGCCATTTTGATTGTATGCTACAATTTCACTCTTCTTAAGCCTACTGCTCAAGTTATGACTACAGCTCTTATTTGTTATTTCAACAGGGAGTTGTGGCTGGAACACTTATTCTGGTTTTCAGCAAGGGGAAGAACTCTCACATTCTACAATTCAATGAACAACTTTTCTTCATTTATCTACTTCCACCCATTATATTCAATGCTGGGTGAGACAGAAGACTATAGCTTCTTCACATAACATGGCTGGACATCACATGACAACTTTTCATTCTTCAGCTTTCAGGTCAAGAAGAAGCAGTTCTTCCAGAACTTCTTAACCATCATGCTATTCGGGGTTGTCGGCGTCTTCATCTCGACTTTTATTATTGCAGCTGGTAATCTATGTTGCATTTGTTCTCTCTCAACTTTCATCACTGCGCCTGCTTTGCTTATCTGTTAATCTTGGTGTAGGCAGCCGCTGTCTGTTTCCTAAACTCAGTTTCCAAGGCTTGACTCTGCGGGACTATCTTGGTAACGTTTCCACACGTGATTTCCTCTGTTTTGTCATCTCCTGTGGTATTGAGTTTTACTATTGTAATTGCTTCAGCTGTGGGAACCATATTTTCATCAACTGACACAGTGTGTACGCTGCAGGTTGGTCATAATTTCTCTTTCGTTTAGCCGTCACTATCTCTTTTCACATCTAACAAGTTACCTACGCAATGCAGGTTCTCCATCAAGATGAAACCCCTTTACTTTACAGCCTAGTCTTCGGAGAAGGGGTCGTGAATGATGCAACCTCGGTTGTTCTCTTCAATGCAATTCAAAAAACCGATGTTTCAAACCTTAGCAGCAAGATAGTCCTGCACATAGTTGGAGATTTCTTCTACCTCTTCTCCACAAGCACAGCTCTTGGTGCCTCGGTAAGTTTACATTGCCAGGCTGTTTGTGCATTCAGGCATGACATTAATTAGTATGTCATTTAAACCCACTAAGGGGTAATAACTAACTAATGAAAATGATATGGTTGATAATGAAAGTAACAACTCATCCAATTTATTCTTTACACCCTAATTTGAGAGTTATCTTCACTTCAGCTTAATATTTTCTTAATTTCTTGCAGTCTGGACTTTTGACAGCATTTGTCCTTAAAACTTTGTACTTTGGGAGGTAAATAAATATTTAGTCCCTGAAAGTTAAAACAACATACTTCCTTACTATACACATCAGGAACATTCAAACTTGGTATTGTTTCTGGATTCGGTTGAGAAGACTCTACTTTTGAGTCGCATATGAATATCTGCAGGCATTCAAGCATTCGGGAAGTTGCTTTAATGATTTTAATGTCATACCTGTCTTACATGTTGGCTGAGGTAATGACGGGTTCTTAAAAGTCTATTCATTTTGTTCATGATCTGCTTGGTGCAATATCTTTATTTAGCATATAGATTAACTGATGTTTTTGTGCAGCTTCTAGAATTAAGTGGGATTCTGACCGTCTTCTTTTGTGGGATTCTCATGTCTCACTATGCATGGCACAATGTGACAGAGAGTTCTAGAATCACAACCAGGCAAGTATGAGCATATTGTGTGATTTCAACGTCTTGAGATATGTATAAGCTTGAGATATGTATAAGCTTGGCAAGACTTTTCTTCCAACAGTGAACTACCTTTTCTTCTTCAGGCATGTATTTGCAACAATGTCATTTATTGCTGAAACATTCATATTTCTGTATGTGGGAATGGATGCTCTTGACAGTCAGAAGTGGAAGATGTCTAAATTAAGGTGTTATTTCCTCTTTTTTTCTACATTTAAGCCCCTTGAACCATTATTCTTCATGTGGCATGCTCGGTTGATATTTGGTATGATTTTGTGGAGCTGGCTTTGTAAAGTTTTTTTCAATGTTGTTGGATGTCATGTTTTCACTAGGGTTGATCTGAAGGCCAATGAGTTCTCTCGCCTCCATGAGGTCGGAGGGTCAACTCCCAGTGGGTACATCTGTTTGGGAGCAGTTGGGGGTTACATATGATTTCCCGTTTTTTTTTGTTGGTAAAAAAGAAGAAAGAATTGTGTTTTCTTGGATGTTTTTTATTAGGTGAATGTGCACCAAGCAAGCAAAGGTAGCAAACAACCTTGAAACACTAAAGCACTTAATTCTTTTAATAGACACACAGATTGTTATCAAAGTGTCAACTCTGCTTCTCCATTTTGGAGGGAGCCTTTTTTACCCACAGGGCCAACTTAAGTTAGTTCTTGGATTTTTTAACCAATCACAAAGGGAACGTATCTGTAATGGTTTAGATATGCACAAGAGTTGCATCTGTTTCAAGTTTAAGCATGGAAAGGCTTTAACCTCTCCCTCTCAAATGCAGTATTGGACCTTCAATGGGGATCTATAGTACAACAATCCTTCTGATTTTGATCGGACGAGCAGCATTCGTCTTCCCACTTTCTGCAATCTCCAACTTAATGAACAGTCGTGGTGGGAGAGCAACATCAATCACATTCAAACACCAGGTTCTTATTTGCATGTACATGTTTGATGATGGAACTCCATTTGTGTGTGTGTACTGATTCTGTGCTTTGAAGGTAGTAATTTGGTGGGCTGGACTAATGAGGGGAGCAGTGTCTATTGCTTTAGCTTTCAAGCAGGTCTGTTTTTTTTTCTTCTTCTGGCATATGATTAAAATATTCTGTGATTGCTACATGAAAATGTTGAGCTCTAATCGATTTTTTCGTGGTTTGTGAAGTTCACATATTCTGGGGTGACTTGGGATCCGGTTAACGCCACGATGATCACCAACACAATAATCGTTGTTCTGTTTACTACTATTGTAAGCATTTTACAAATTGTTTTCGGGTTGAGGCCTAGCTAGGAACAACATAAGAGAACTGGAAGTGTTTGGTTTGAACTGCAGGTGTTTGGGATTCTGACAAAGCCGCTTATATGTTATTTACTTCCAAATGTGACGAGTAGAAGCAGGAACAAGAACGAACCCAAGTCGCCCAGTGATGACATTACTCTGCCTTTGCTGTCCATGGAGGAGTCTGCGGTGACCAATATTCTGCGGGCAAAGGATAGTTTGTCTATGCTGATTGGGAGGCCTGTGCACACCATCCATTCCTACTGGAGGAGGTTCGATGACGCCTACATGAGGCCTGTCTTTGGAGGGCCCCAGCAAACCAATCTATCTGTGTGTTAATGTTTAGATTCTAGTCAACAGTCCTCCATTTTTGGGAGCGTGGCATTAGGAGGAGGCAGTTGAAGTCTTTGTGTGTATTTCGGAAGTAATGTCACTACATTACCTACTGTTATGTTGTTCTAGGCTTGTCATCGAACAAGCTCTATGTATTTACCAATCCTCCCGGCACATATTAACAAGTGACTGCATGAATACACGATGTTCCAAGAACGTTGGATCTAAAATTGTTTGCATTGGTGCCGTAGTTTTTTTTTTTATCAAACAAAAGAGAAAAGACGAAGTAAAGACAACACCATAAAAAAGAGAGAAGGAAATATCGGCCTCAGGGAGCCGGGTAGAGGCTAGAGGGTTCTTCTCAAACAAATGTTGAAACTATAGATGATGTCTTCATCACTGGCTCTGGAAGTGAAGCCCAAAGCCTTGTTGAGAAATCAGGATTCCTCAGCCTCTTTCCTAGACTTCTGATGATCATCATTCATCAAGCAAGGATTCCTCAGCCTCTTTCCTAGACTTCTGATGATCATCATTCATCAAGCAAGGATTCTCTCGACAGTATGCTATACTGTATCTACAGGTGATCACAAACATTTTTATCAGTTCAAATTAATGGTAAATAGCATACCAAGAGCATTTATCTGTTGGATACATATATGTGTTATGGCAAGAAACTGTTGAGAATCAACTCTTATCTTACAAACTAGAGAAACAATCTATACTACTAATATAAAAAAAAAACAAGGTTTTATATGTTTTCAACGTATAAGATGACAACCAATATAATTTGGTATTTTTACAATAAAAGAGGGGTATTGTAATCGCTTTACATCCACTCTCTAAACCCTAATTAAAACTCTTCATTTTCTCTCTCCTCAAACAAAAAAATGTAGCACAATTGAAATTCTCTCTCTCTCTCTTACACACACATACACAGATTTCATCATCTCTAACAGATTATGAGAAAGAAAGGGTTGTAGAGTAAGGATTTCCTCGTTCGTCTTCAGGTCGTCGATCGTCGACATCTCCAAATCCCATACGTCATTGATGTTTGGCAAGGCTCAATAACATGCACGAGAGAGAGAGAGAGAATGAGCAAATAATTGAGGAAATAATCTCTTTTGATGATTTTATTGCTCTAGCATCCATTTTTATCACATCTATTATGTATTTGAGTAGTTCTATCACCTCCAAGATGTATTTTTATTAGAGATAGTTATAGAATGCAACTGTTTACTAACCTTGTGTTCCAAAAAGTAACAGTCTGTTTAGTTGCTTATCAAAACAGGACGGTGAACAAAATCTGCGTTTGCGTACTAGCTAACTCTGCTAAGTTGTATTGTAAAAGACTATTATGCCCTTAGTGTTTAGAGTTTGACTAGTTTGTTGGGGTTTGACTTTAGTGTTTAGGGTTTGACTTTAGTGCTTGGGGTTTAATTTTAGGGTTTTGAATCATAGTTTGGGGTTTGACACGTTATTTGTGGTTTGACCAGTTGAGGGCAATTAGGGAAATATGAAAAATGTGAGGTGCATGTGCACCTCATATACTTTTAAATGTGTGTATTTCAACATTTTACAAATGGAAAAATTGTATAACTTTAGTTTTTGTTGAGCAATCAAACTAACCGATACTTTTTAAACATAGAGATTAGTACACTGTTATTTTCTGAACTTACCCCTTTTTATTAAGTATAGCGTGCAATTTTATTAACTTTACTAACCATTTTTATCACCCATATCGTACTTTTTTTAACACCTCTAGCACGTACTTTTGTCACTCATACCATACATTTTTTTGACAACTCTAGCACACATTTTTATTACCTCTAGCATGTTTAACCGTTATCATTTTATGTTTCAGATGTGTTAACTAATTTTATGTTTGATACTATATAAGAAGTTACTCTAATTATATGAAATTATATTATGTTGATCGTGTTGAGTTGGAGAAAATAACTGCAAAACAAATTTAATTCGAGCTATTACGTAAGTACACAAGGAGAATGAAACAAATTAAAGAAGTTATTATCCCCGTGCCCATATTTTATAAACTCTAACAATAAGTTTTATCAAGTACATAAACATGGTTTATCAATTATATCAACATATTTTATCAACTTTAACAATTATGTAAATGTGGTTTATCAGCCTCTCTGACACTAGAAGATGGTATTGTTTCAAGTCAGTGAGCGATGGGTTCTCGTGCTTGGGCTGCCGTCAGGCTGCTTCCTTACCTCTACTCTGCCGCTCTTTCCTTGGTCTCTTCTCGCCAGCGCCCTGGCTTCCCAATTGGTCCGTCTTCTGGCCTCGCTAGTCATCGTATCTTTGCCGACAGAGCCCTCTCTCGGTCCTGCGCCTCCTACCACTGTCTGGCGATCTTGTCTCGGGCCCCCTCGCCTCCTCGGGAACCTCTACGCCGCTTCAGTTCCCCATGTCAAGCATGGGCGTCTTTTGGTCTTCCCAAGGCTTTGACTTGGTTTTGGGCCTTGTCTGTTTGAGTCTTCTCTGTTTACTATTAGGCTTAGGTCTCTTGGGCATTTTCTCTGTACTGTGCTTTGCTGAGCTCATTCTCTCTCTATAAAAAATCGATTTTATTGTTGATTAAAAAAACCTATAGCAATAAATTTTATTAACTCCAGCAACATGGTTTATCAAATATTATGATAAAAAAAACATGGTTTATCAAATATAACAACATATTTTTATCAACTATACTAAAATGTTCTACCAACTATTTAAATATGGTGAATCAACTATAACAATAGATTTTATCTGTTCCAACATGTTTTATCAATTGTAACAACATATTTTATCAACTATAACAAAATGGTTTGAACTGTTTAAACATGGTTTATTAATTGTAGCAACATGTTTTATCAAGGTAGCAACATATTCGATCACGGTAGCAAGAAAACTTATCAATTAATACAACTAATATTCACTGTTTCATCGATAAGTTCAACCAAAAGAAACTGGATATGTTTAGTAAAATATGATTTCTTTTTATAAAAACCAAAACTTCATATTTTTTATAAGGCTTCAACTTTACCTCGAAAAAAAAAATAGTAAGGCTTCAGTTCAGTAGGACAATCTAGAGTTGAAATCTTTTGTGTCCAGGTAAATTATGCAATTGTTGCGCCAATCAGGCGTCCTATGAAAAATGATCAAAAAGTGACTAATACCGACCACTACATGTAGGAGACACGATCGAACAAGTAATAAAATCCGGTAAGTACCAGGTCGAAGCCATAAGGACTTGGTGCTAATAACTCGAGAAAAAAATAGCAACGAGTGTAAAAATGGTAGGTACATGTGAGTAATGAACGATCATGTGGAAAATAGTACTTTCGTGAAATCAATAATGACAAGATCAAGAGTCACAAAACAAGAAACACAAAGTATGTCAATCAAGAGGTCAAATAATAGATGTATCTTCCCAAGTTATGTCATCAACTGAAGATCATCCCCACATAATCAAGTACTGCAACCCAACCATGTTGTTCCTCTTGATAATCCTAGTTTGAAATAACATATGAGAATAAAGCTTCAATTTTCCTTCATCACCTACTTCTAAGAGTGAGTATAACACTATACTTTTATTACTCAACTTTTTTTAACAAGGGAAAATTCCAGTTCACAACCCCCGTTTGGAAAGTTTTTGCATGTCGCAATATTTTCCAAAGGTTGTTGCAATTCACATAAGTGTGCATAGGTTTAGTTACACCCTTAGGAAATCCATTACAATTTGGACGGAAAAGTTAGAATATTCCGTTAATTTTCCAACATTCCATTGAATAATAATAATAATAATTTTATTTTAAAAGAAAGATCGGGAAATCCAGCGAGCCTCCGACCTTCCCCGAGTCCGGTCCGGTGAGACCTCCGACTCTGACATTCCCCAAGTCCGGCGAGAGCTCCCGCACATAGAGGAAAGAACAGATGTCGAAACGGATCTCCCCTCCAGACGTTGCCATATATCGGAGCCCCAGTCTGGCCAGAGCTCACATGCGAGATCGGGATTTTCTTGGGGGAGACCTGGAGGTAAGATCGAGATTTGCTTCTTCTCGGTGCGATCGAGTCCGTTGTTGCTGGTGCCAGAGATATGAGGAAGACCCGGAGGCGCGAGGATGCTGGGTGCCATTGAAGACGCGATCGCCAGAGTCCGGACATGTTGACAAAACCCTCAGCTTTTGCAATGTGTTTGGGGAAGAAGATGTTGACATCATCATGACGCTAGCAATGCTATTTTTGTTTTAATTTCTTTGGTAAAATTGTAATTTTATCGAATGTTTATGGGCATCATGAGGTCATTAATTTCATGTTCATTTTAACGAATTTTCTAACGGTGCAACTAAACCTATGTACACTGATGTGGATTGCAACAACGTTTGGAAAGTATTGTGACATGCAAAAACTTTCCAAGCGGGGGTTGTGACTGGAATTTCCCCCTTTAACAAAGAAACATGGAAAACTGATAAATTATGGAGCTCAAGCATTTTGAGTTTTAAGCCACTCTTCCCTCCTTTTTCTCAATGATTTGATGGGGCTCATAATATCTACGGGTGATCCGTGATTGATAAACCAGACCTGTGAGTTGAATTCCTTGTCGGACTGCTAAGGCTGATTACTTGAAAAGCAACGCTAGCATCATTGTCGGTAGCCATTTTTCAGGCCGATTTTTACTGGTGTCGCCACCGATCAGTGACTGGATTTTACCTAAACGATCAGTAAAGGATGTTAAATACTTAAAACTAGATTCAGCCTATAAAAATTGGGCCATGTTTAAATTAACATTTTAAACTTCACAAGACTCGTTGATTAAATTATATTGGACCTAACTTTGGACTCTACATATAAATTAATTTTTGTTAGACCTGAGTTAAAATAGACCGTGCATAAAAAATAGGCACAAAGTGTCAAGCACACACGCCGAGATGTAATGCCTCTATTTTTGTATGAGACCAACTCTATTTTTTTCCCACGTTTAGTCGATGTGGAATTTAGTTTTATTCTTTTCTGAAACCATCAGTAAGGGAAAACCGGTGCATCTTTTGGCCTTCATCCTCTTCTATGCGAGAATGGTGGTCTTCGTTACTCTCAGGACCGGACAAAATAACATAACAAATTAGGAAATGGAAATCCTATAATACATATGAGTGTCATGAGCATTTTGAAAATTATGGAAGATGAAGATGGCTTGGGTGTGAAGAAAGGCAAAACGCACTGTTCCACTTAAGATTCCGAGTCCATGTGTTAGTTGAGTTGACGTCTTCTACATTGAATAAGTTAGTTGCTTATTTTGTAAGTAATTTCGTTTAAGTTGCAGAGTGAGGTCAAAGCATTTTTGAGAGATTAGGGAAGGGATGTTGAGCTATAGGGTTTCGAGTGAAGAGGTATATAACCTCCATCATTACTAGGGTTTTGTTATCTTTAAGTCTTGTGGATTGTGGCCTCCTGCGTGAGGATGAGAACTTGTCCTCAGCGAGGAAGGTGTCTCTATGTTCTATGTATAAGTTTCCAATTCTATCAATACAAGCTCAATTCGCCCATTTCCATTTAAAATCCCCTTTAATTACTACTCCATTCGAGTTACAACCATCAGACTGGTATCAGAGCAGTCGTTCTGGCAACCTATGAGTCCATGGCCAACAATTCTAAAGTTCCCGATGAGTCCCAAGCTCCGTCGCCGTCAATATAAATGCTAGCTGGGCAAGTATCATGGCTCTAAGCTACCTTTCGAGCTCTAAGTGATAGAATCGATAACATCAATTCGGTGCAATCTGGGTTAGCTCAAGAGATCCATAATACAGTCAAATCTAATGAGTTTGACGAAGTCTGCTCCATGATTGAAGAGATGAGTAGGAAAATGGTGGAAGCTAGCATCCAAATGGGGGATAACCGAGAATGCAATAAGTCCCCTCTCTTTGATCCTCCTCACATGACCGCTCATGCAAGAGCTCCTGATGTGTGTTGGGAACCTGATTCACGATTTCACCCTATTCATCGCAATATCCAACCACAATTTCAAGTCTGTCAGACCAAACAACCTACCCAACACCATGAAGAGAATTCCAGAGGTCAGCAGATTGAATTCGATATGCCTCAAATTACTTTCCCCTATTTTGATGGCTCGAATGTTAAAAAAGTCATGGATCAATAAATGCAATGGCTATTTTTATTTCCATGGTATTGATGAGGAAATTAAGGTTAAGCTCGCATCACTTCACTTTAATGGCAAAGCAGAAACTTGGTTTATGCAGTATCATTTGGGAATAGTTCTATATAGACTTGACCTGGAAGTTTGAGCCTCCGGGCATGAAAATCTCGTCATAGAGTTCAAACAATTGCAACAATTGGAGTCTCTAACCTCTTATGAGGATAAATTTGATTAGATTAAGGCCTTGGTGATGACCAACAATCCTAGGTTCACTGAAGATTTCTTTGTATCATGCTTTATTGGTGGGTTGAAACCTCATTTAAGACTTGGAGTCCAAATGTTCTTCCCCTCGAGTCTTATTCAGGCCATGCAACTTGCCCGATTTGAAGAGCAGAAACACCAAAGAGCCAGTTATAGTCCAATCTCTAAACCTTACCCAAATATTGCAAAGAAATTCACCCCATCCACCCCTCACATAACTATCAACACCAAACCTACAAACCAAAACCCCAGAAACCAACAAATGGTTAGAGTTGAAGATGAAGTGATCCATGACAAGTCAAAGAAAGGACTCTGCTTCTATTGCCCAATTCCTTACACCAGAAACCATGTTTTCCCAAATAAAGGAGGGAAGTTTTATATGATTTGTATGGAGGATGATATGAAAGTGAAGACAACCCTGTGAATGAACATAACCAAGACTTGCAAGTAGTCAATGAAGAACAACAATTACTGGTACTAGAAACAGAGGGAGATGAAATGAGGGAAGAAAGTATCAGAATCGAGGATGATAACCTCTATTTAATGGAAGTTGACACAATTAGACTTCAATGAAAGGTGAATAAGGTGTTATTATCTATTTTAGCTGATTCTGGAGCTTGAAAATCATTTATGGATGAGAAGACTATGACCAAATAGGGGTTGCCAATCAAAGAAATCAGAGGTAGGAGAATCAACATGGCTAATGAGGGTAAGTTTATCTGTAAATATGATTTCTTTGTGAGATGGAACACTCAAGGATATTTGTTTGAGTGCACTTTTCTGATTATGCCCTTGGGTGACTGTGATATGGTATTGGGTGCGGACTGGTTAAGGCTGGTTGATCCTATCAAATTTAGCTATAAAAATACAAGCATTACCATTACCTTACAGGGGAAGAAAGTGGTATTAAAGGAAGTATTTGAACCTGAAAGGCTTTTACTCATTCAATATCAACAAGGAAGCAAGAGCTGAAGGGAGGACAGAGTCTGTACTTGGGCCAGATTGATCAAGTTCAGGAGGAGAGGCAAAATATATCTAACCTAGTTGAAATTCATAAATTGTGAACTGAACTTGAAGATGTTTTTGAGGAGCCTAAGTCTTTACCACCTAGAAGAAAGAAAGACCACATCATCCCCTTCTTACTAGGTAGCAAACCATTAGCCTTAAGGCCTTACAAACGTAGCTTTGACTAGAAGAAATCCATTGAAGATATGGTGGCAGAGATGTTGAATAATGGAGTCATCCAAGATAGTAGCAGTCCCTATTTCTTTCTTACTTGTATTGCTAGATAAAAAGAAAGATGGAAGCTGGAGAATGTGTGTGGATATTGAACGAGATGACAATGAAGGATAAATATCCTATTCCTTGCATTGATGAACTTCTAGAAGAACTCTATGATAGCCAGTATTTTTTTAATCTGGATTTGAGGTATGGATATTACCAGATCATGCTCAAGGAAGGGGAAGAGCATAAAACTGTCTTTAAGACACATCATAGGCATTGGGAAGTTAAGGTTATTCCCTTTGGTCTAAGCAATGCCCCTATAACTTTTCAATCACTAATGAATGTAGTCTTTATAGATTATCTCAGAAAGTTTGTACTTGTATTTTTTGATGACATATTGATTTATAGTAGAACATATGAAGATCATTTTGAGCAGTTGTAGAAGGTCTTGACAAGATTAAGAGAGAAAAAGCTTTATGTGAAGTTAAGCAAATGTGAATTGGGCAGAATACAAGTAGAGTACTTGGCTCATATCATTTCTCAAGGTGGAGTTTCAACTAATCCAGCAAAAATTGAAGCAATGATAAATTGGACTTCTCTAAAAACCATTAAGGAATTAAGGGGATTCCTAGGGCTCACAGGCTACTCCAGCAGGTTCATAAGAGGATTTGGAACAAAGCTAAACCTCTCACAAATCTGTTGAAGAAGGATTCATTTAATTGGACTGATGAAGCTGAGCAGTGTTTTAGGGAATTAAAGAAGATGATGACAGAGGGTCATGTGCTTAAGTTGCATGATTTTAGCTTGCCCTTTATTATTGAAACAAATGCTTGTGAGGTAAGCATTGGGGCTATGTTGATGCACGAGGGAAGACCAGTAGCATTTCTGACCAAATCCTTGGGCCCAAAAAACAGAGCATTAACAGGAGATGTTAGCAATGAGTTTTGTTGTCAAACATTGGAGGCATCTAATCCAAAACAAACCTTCCACCATCAAGACAAACCAACGAAGTCTAAAATTTCTATTGGAGCAGAAAATAAGCACAACTTTCAAACATAAATGGTTAGCAAAGATGATCGGTCTCAACTACTCTATTAAGTATAAAAAAGGAAAAGAGAACAGAGTAGGAGATGGACTGTCCAGGTTCCAATGATGGAAGAAGAGAGTTTCCATGCCACTTGTTCGGGTGCCGGCCGTGACTCTCCCCCAGGATATAATTCCGAGCATCCATTAATTGGATG
>JAYMSW010003128.1:0-12656 GCA_036897725.1 Erodium texanum | reverse complement strand
TTTTTTTTTAAATAGTTATTATTCCATCCAAAATGGATGGAAAACGGATTTTTTGTAAGTTTATGAAAAGTAAAAGAGTATTTATGTCACGAAAGGAGACTTTGAATAAGTATATATCAGTGAAAGGTAAACTTGGGTAATTACTCCTGCTCTTTAATATCATATGATTTTTCTTTAGAGTGTAGGTAGGTAAGTATAAATATTGGAATAAGACAATAGTGATGGTTTAACTTGGGTACTTACCTCTCCTTTGGCATGCACTGTCTTGGTCTTTTCGTCATGATGCTGAACATAAAAGCCTGTAGCGTTCTTAGGACACTCACAAACAATAACGTTAAAACTCCGAAAAGGAAACATGAAATGAAAATTTGACGGGCATAACCCGACGAGGTTTGTTAGTTTCCTCAGCTGTAGAAGTCGGAGTTTAGGCAGCACGACGACCCTTTTATCATCTTCATCGTGATCATCGACCGCGAATATTTGCTCTAATTCTCTGCACTCCTCTACGTAGAGATCAGAGAGTTGCAGCAAGCTCCGAGCAACAGAAGTTGTTAAGAGATGCTTCTTGAGCCCGTCGCATCGAGTGACACATAACTTCAGGAGGTTGTGGAAGATCGAAATTTGAGAGGAGCCTTTCCCTCTCCAAATAGATTGAAGATGTGGAAGATTGTCTAATATCAATCTCTTCCAACCGATATTGCTTAATTTTTCTCCTCCTTCAATCTGTACCAGTTCTTCTACTGCCTTAGAACTTGTTACTACCATGCCTTCTACTACTTTGGATAAGCTTGGAGCTAGCAATTTTTCTTGTAGTCCCTTGCATTTCTTGCCCCTTACATCCTCTACATGTAATTTCTGCAACACATATAAAAAAACCAACATAATTATGCAATATATTCTGCCAGTAGCGGAGTCGGTTTTCTCAATAAGATAAGATACTAATAAATTTTTTGTAAGAATAAACAACATTAAAAATATTAATAACGCATGAAAATAGAATAAATGGGCGCTTAATACTTACTAGAAATTGTGATGTCTACATTTCATATTTTAGAAGTGTTGTAAAACATTTCAGATGTTAATACAATAAAAAATATATATATCTTTGATATATACGATTATACTATTATTCATCCATAGGTCTTCACAATCAGGTGTTGATAGAAAGTACTGTTTATGTAATTGCAATAACATCAAGATCTCAACTGGCTCGAAAATAAATGCTCAACCTCTTAAATTCGACTAGCTAGTTTTGTTTTTCTTCTTCTATAAATATTTGATAAAAAAATTATTTTGATTTTATTAATGAGAAGAACTATTTTGATATGTTTTTAAAATTCTTGAACTGAACTCATCTGATTCAATAACAACTCGGATTAAAATGATGAACTTTTAGAGAGATCAAAATTGTCAAAATCTTTCATTTTGACCCATATAAAATTATGGTATATTTTTTTTTTTTTTGTATATAAAGTACAAGTAAAAGTAAACCTTACTTATTTAGAAGTTACCGCTTGAGAAGTTTAAGAGTAAAAAGAGAGAAGTTTAACAAGAATGAAAGAAATAAATATGAATAAATAATATTGTTATTGGGATTCGAACGCTAATCCCATGAACCAGAGTTGAAACTTACTACCAGACTAACGTGTTTTTGATAAAACTCTGTTACTTATTTGAAGGATATATGTTGCACCGGAAGCATCACATGTATGATATAAATGCTAAAAGATATATATGTACCTCTGCACGAGCTTGGATTCTAGCTTCGAGGTCGGCGATGAAGTGTGTTCCTGTTTTCGGACAGCCGAAAATGCGCAAATCCTCCAAAGATGGACACGATGACAACGAGATATATTTTCTTTGCGAGAAACTGTCGAGGCACGGAAGATTTTCAAGTGCTAGTTGGTTTAGTTTTGGGAAGCACACAACGTTTCCTCCATTGCCATGGAATCGTGCGTCCCCGACGATCTCATCCCCATCTGTGGAGATAATCTGCTTCAGTTCCTCGCAGTTGCTTACTTTGAGAACCTTTAGCTGAACCATATTTCGAGCAACGGACACTGATAGTAGAGATGTAAGTTTCGGACAGCTGAAGATGTCCAACTTTGTTAGTTTAACCAGACTAACTACCTCGGTTGGTCCTTTCCATATCCTTGTCAGCTTCGGCAACTGCGACAACATCAGTTCTGTCAAATTAGAACAACCTTGTTGAGGGGAGTCTAGTTGGAACAGCTCGTTGAGCTCGTGGCATCGTTCGATAGTCACTTTGCTAAGATTGTGCAACCTCGCCACCAAAACAGCCGGAAATATATGATGTAGTTTATGGCATTGTTCGACCTGTAATGTATGGAGTTGATCGAGAAATCTAAACTCATCTTGGCTAGTTTGATCAACTGTATGCATGATGTTCTCAATGTCATGTAGCTCGCTGCAATGCATAGACTCCACTTTGTGCATCAGTTCTTTACATGCATGTACTAGTTCAGCTCCGCCAAGCTTCTGCAAGCTCAACGATTTCGAGTTTGGGTAGGAGGATCTCATCAGGCTGCCTCCGATCCTGATGTCGTAGCTTACCAAGTGTTGAGGGAAATGGAAGTTGTCGGGAAGTTCTTCAACATTGTCTATGTCCAAGCACAGGATAGACAATTTCGGAAGTGACATCAACTCATATAAGCTGGCATTGCAACTTTCTGGGCCGTCTTTCCCTTCCACCTTCCAGCATGTGCTGAAGGTTCCACCGCCCATGTACGATTCTTCTAATTTAGTTAGCTTCCTGAACAAATTGGTAGGGATCTTTATCAAACCCTTACAGTCTGTCAAATCCAGCATCTTCAGATCAACTAAATGTCCAACTGTATTCGGCAGTTCTTCAATGACAGAGCCGCGAAGGCTTAGAATCTCCAAACCTTGCAGCTTTCCTATATCAGAGATGTCATTTAGTAAGAGCCCTTCTATGCGTAGCGTGTGAAGGTTTCGCAGCTTCTTCACGGATTGTGGTAATGAGAAAGACAGAGGACTCTGTGGCGGGTAGAGGCACACGCTCAGTACTTGGAGTGATTTCAGATCATTGAAAAACTTATCTGGGAAGTTGTAGCATCCATTTTCATCCAACAATAATAATTTCAGTCTTGAGCATACTAATGTGTTATGCTGAGCTATTTTGTTCTTCATCAGCGAGACTGATGTTAAGTTGTTGTAGTTTATGTTCTTCAACTTCTGCCACTCATTCAAACCCATTCCAGATTTCACCAAAAAAACATGATCGCCTTCCCCTTCAGATGCTATCCACAAGGCAACATCACGAATGATACCGTGCATTTTAACAAATAAACGTTCTTCACTGTATATGTCACTGCAGCTCAACAATAAATGAGAAGCTTGGAGGCCTCTGATCATCACATGCACTTGCTTCCTTACTTCGTCTATGGACTCAGCAACATCTTCACACAAACCCAACCCGAAAATAAACCTCACCAGCACCTCCACTTCAATATGATAGTCTTCTGGGAACAGAGAACAAAGCAAGAAGCAAACCCTGTACTTGGAATCCTCGTGATAGTCATAACTTAACCTCAGACATTTGTAAACATCTTTATCAGCATTCGGGATGTTCACATACCTTGATCCTCCCAGTCGTGCAAGCACCACTTTCCAATCTTCAACGGGTTTATCTTTCAGAGCACTTGCAACAACTGCAATTGCTAGCGGCAGACCCTTGCATTCGTCGCATACTAACTTGGCTACTTCAGTAACAGAGGACGGGCCATCGCTTACATTTCCACTCCTATTGAATAAATCCCATGCCTCATCTTTTGTTAGAGCATCAAGCGCAATGTCGCATTGGCTATTCATGGCCTTGCACACTCCTTGTTCTCTTGTGGTTAGGAGAATATAGCAGCTATTATTACAATCTGGAATTCCCACAGCAGCCAAGTCAAGTTTTGACCATAGATCATCCAAGATGATTAGAATGTTTTTGTCACCCTTTCCAAGTTTCAAACTCAACTTCTTTGCTTTTTCGATCGAGGTCTTCTCTTCAAATTTGAGACCTAGCATAGCTGCAATGTGGTCTTGGATTTTTTCAATGTCTTGTTTCTGCGTCACAATGGCCATAGCAGCCTCATCAACAAGTTTGAGTTCTATAGCTTTTTTGCCAATTTCTACTGCCAAAGCGGTCTTGCCCACTCCGCCCATCCCATGGAGTGCTATCATCTTCTTCTTCCCATCTCGAAGTTCCTTCAGAATCTCTTGAAATGCAAAACTCGCCGATCTATAAAGCGAGAAATCTTTAGTTTCATAGCAGTCTATTCCCGGACATTCATTGCAACTGTCGGAAACCTTGTTGAAGGTCCCATTTTCACAGAGCCTCGTCATTGCAGCTATGTAGATTGTTGCTTGCTTCCCAAAGTGATATCGCCAAGAAAAATTAGGTAACAATCCGTTGAAGTAACTTTTCTTCTCGTCTTTTTCTTCTTCGAGCCTTTGCACCTCCATAAGCATCTCCACCACATCTCTCTGCCATGTTGTTACATTCTTCCTAATATCCTCAGCATTACGGTTGGCTTGGTCGACTTGATCTTGTACATACACTTGTCTTGATATGAGGTCTTCGGTTTTTTGCTGGAGTTCTTGAGCAGTTCTGTTGAAATTGAAGACATATCCGACGGGGCGCATCATTCTTTTCAGCACTGGTTCAATTAGAATAGAAGCGACTGACATTGCCACGTCCTCAGCCATGTTATGTAGTTAAATATCTGCAAACGTGGGATTCTTTTAAAAACTTGGAAACTAGGAGCATACAAGATTTTCACCAAACAGACAAAGATTGCAATTTTTCTTTTGTTACTACAGGTCGAATAGATTCTCTGGTCTCATATTAAAAGGGGTTTGCAGTTAGATTGGCCCGCTGTCTAGGAAGCGTTTAACGACAACAATCCTGATCTAAAAAACATTCCAAGGCATAGCATGAAGATGATGAAAGTCCACTTCCTAAGGTGGTCTACAGAGATCAATTGATGCAACATTGCTTGCTTGAAGATCGATCACAACGACGAAGTGGTGAGTTCGGTTCCTAAGTGATTGAGAGGGCCGAGGAAGACTGCAAGCAACAGATGGGGAGGTATTTCACCAAGAGAAAAATGGTGGAAGATTATGAAATAGCACCTGAAGTTTAGCGGTTGGACATCCATAAACCGTGAAGGTCCTCAAGGCTTGCCCAAGCGAACAAGAGTGGACGAGTTGGGTTATATTTATCTTATGTCCCCTCCCTCCAGGGCACCCCCGAAATTGAAAGTCTCGCACCTTCCGTTTGGACGAGTTAATCGTCCGCACTCATCACGAGCCGTCCAATGAACCAAAAAGCAGTCAAAAAGAAAGGGATCGTCGGTCTTGCCGATATGGTCAAGTCCAACCAAGGTAGTTCAGTGGGAGGCGACGAAAGTGAAGTACCAAGAAACCATGTGAAATAACATTACACAATTGGCAGTCATGGAAACTTTTCACATGACCAACGACGAATGAAAAAGACACAATAAAGTTGTCGAGAAGTTGTGGGATAATCGTATCAAAGCAATCGATAAGTACATTAGATTTGATTTCGGTTTTTTAGTTAAGTAATTTAATTAACATATTTTCAATTTCATTTTCGATTACACTGAATCGAATAAAAGTTATGTGCATTTTCGATATAGTTTTACCTAAATTTGAATTTATGAATTTGACTTTAACGTTCACGATAATTTTAGAGTTATAATAATTGAAGCATTATAAGCATGACCATAATCGATGACAAAATAGATGAAAGTTTAAAATTTTAACAAATATATAGTAAAATTTGATGACGAAGTGACTGTAACTAGTCAGAAACTTATGTATATGATCTTTAACATACTTGTAGAAAGATGAAAGATGCATATATACTCACCTTTTATGCTCTTATACAGATATTTTAGTCCCCTTTACCTACAGCTTTCCACCTCTAATCCAATAAAAAGACAAACGTACATAAATATATTACAGAAAATTAGACATATTTAAATAAGAAAATGCAACATAAATTAAGTCACTATATCAAGAACTGTAAATATTCATATTGAAGCAATTGTCACCAAACTCAAAACTAATTATAGCCTTTATCAAAAAAAAAACTAATTATAGCTGATTACAGAGAAAAAAGGATGATTCATATGGGAAACCAAAGGTTTACAATAATTAATATTTTGAATTTGAGCATTTGTGTTGTATTGATTTAATAACTCAGACTGACCCCTCTGAGAACGTAGAACTAGTTTACCCCTTTAGATTTCTATGTATTTACAATTATATCATCAACCGCTTTTTTAAATCTGAGCAATCCAATGGTAGTATAGGTTTAGCGGATTTTGTAAAAAAAATTAAGGTAAAAATACTTGAAATATATAATGACATATATATGAAGTTTTTATTGTTATCAATTAAGAAAATAGGAAAGAGTAAAATTTTCAAATTCAAATCTACTCACCCGTTTTTTTTTTTACTTTAAAAGAAGTATTGCACGTTCAGTCACTCCATTTTCACCTCCCTTTCTGGCTCAGTCCATACTCCTAGACAAAGAACATATCAATAATATTTTTGATAACATTTTTGGTTACAAACCAATGAAGAAGAAATTGAAGGATGTAAGAGAAAGCAGTACCTGAGTACACAACAAGTTGATCCAAACTCTTGAAGCTTCTATCTTTCTCTTCAACTGAAAGGTTTCAGAGTTTGATGAAGAGAAAGCTAGCTATCCTGATTTGAATGGCTCCGACAAAGAACATATCAATAATTCCTAACAAAAATAAAGCTACTTTTTTTTCTGGGTGCGGGTGGTGGGCACCATGCCCTTTACTTTCTTTTTTTCTTTTTTTGCGAGAATGCCCTTTACTTTCTAAATGTGATCAAGTTAACAAAAACTACTTTAGCCTTTGTAATCATTTAGGTGGGTGGGGGAGATTCGGTTAATTCATCGATTTTATGTGATTTTGTAACCTAATAATTGCCTAAATATATTGGGCTAATGAATTTTTTTTTTCATTATACTAACATAATCGAAGTGATCAAAATTATTTCGGTTCGGTTGTTAATTGAATAGATTAATATTAGTTTCTTAACTCAACATAATATAAAATTTATGTTTGGGTTTTAAAACTCATATGTAACTTTTATTTAACTAGACTTCCAACACTTTTTTTTTTCCTTTTTCAGAAAGAGCTCTTAGATTGCTTGTGCCAATGTTGAACAATTTGCCATATATTACACCTTTCTTCCTTTAGTATTTGTAGTTTTTGTTACTGAATTGATCATAGAATAATCGACTTTGATGATTAATAATTCGTTGTGGTTTATTCTACGAGATTTTTCGTTCTTTGATTTATTCAGTTTGTTATTAAGAATTTATATATTTTTCTGTCAGAACAAAAAATGATTTTGATTTTCTGTATTTGTGTTCTTATAATCCAATGAACACCTAAGATTATTAAGGCTGTAAATGAGTCGAATAGAGCACATAACCACTAGACTTGAGCAAAAAATCACTACAAAATAAAACCTTCAAAATCAAAAATACTTCTTAAGCAGCTGTTTGGCAATTTAGTACATGAGGCTATTGCGTTGTTTTTGTTCGTGTTCCAACAAAAACAAACCGTTGACACAATCACCAAAAAGAGTACTAAACTAATAAGTAGGCAAGTTCGGATCAACTTCATGAGCCCAACCCTCCAATCCCCCGATGATATCCTTAACCGATGAGAAACCCATCTTCTGGAGGCTCAGAGCAGCTCTCTGAGAATCATTACCTCTCCTACATAACGTATATAGCCGAGCACTCGAGCCCTTACGCTCTTCCTCTTCCTTGAGAGCTGAGGAGATCTCTGCCACTCGGGACTCAAGGTTTGCAAGTGGAATGTTCAAGGAATTGGGTAGAGAAACGATCTTGTAGTGGTGTGATAGCCTTACATCGACTAACACGTGTGCTTCTCCTTTGAGAACTCTCTCATTGTACTCTTTAGTTGTTATTCTTGACTCGGGTGAAAGCAGATTCAACTTTAGAGGAGCCTGCATAAAAGTAAAAGGATATGAGAAATGTGACAACAAATTAATAAAAGATCAGATTGTTATTTGTGAATGCAGATGCATAAGTCCGGTCTTGCTATGGCCAAGGTGCAGAAGACATGTGAGGGAGTGTTGAAGAAAGCCCACATGAGGGAGAGTGTTGAGATACCACATCGGTAAAATAGAAAAAAAGAAAAGAGCACTACAAACTTCTAAGGCTTCGAATTCCGCTTCTTTTGATAGACTATGAGCCTCTAACGTAGCCCAGATGCAGAAGTTATCTCATTTTTACGACTCAGGGCCGTGATGATGGGCTGAATTCGCGCTGTTCTTGGGCTGAGGAACCTGATAGGCCGGTCAGACTTCCCCAACCGGTCAGGGTCCATACAGATATGCATTCCCTCAGAAAATAGCCTTTTTGACAAGGAAAGGATAGGATCACACCCAATTAACAAGGTTGACCTTTTAGTTGTGGATTCTGATTTGCGACCCGTTTTTAATAAAGCTTACATTTTCTAATTATAGTTTCTATTTTCTATTATATCTAATGTGGACCCTATAGGACAAGTTCGTTCAATATATCAATTGGCAACTACATCCCTTGAAGGAAAAAAGAAGAGGAACTAAGGTAATGTAATGAAAGCACATTATACCGGTGAAAGTGGAGATTGAGTGAACTTCTCGTAATCAAATTCCTGAAAATGCTGTCTGGTAAACTTGGCATTCTCTCCACAAACTTCACATTGCAATGATCTGTTCCTAAGCTTGACCTGGTATCAGAAACGTATATGTAAATTCAACTTTAAGTCTATTATTTATTGATTCATTAGTGTGATTATATATGTTCAACAAGCGTGTTTCGACATACCACACGGATCCGTGCCGACAATGCATCGAACAAAAGCATCCGTCCTGACAGTGGTTCACCAACAGCACTTGCAATCTTAATTGCCTCTAGTGCTTGGAGACAACCAATGATACCAGGAACTGATCATAAAATAAAAAACAAGAAGATTTTGAATTAGTTTATTGTGTAAAACATAAGCAAAATAAATATCAATAGTTTAATAAAACAAGATAGTTCCAAACACATTTTAATTCATCTTTTTGTGAAACTTGTGTGTATTTGAAACGTGAACTGGACTTGCTATCGATGATCACTTTTCGTGTTTGTTCATAGATCTTCGAGTACAGATTTCATACACCTTAGAATTGTATATGAAAAATAGTTTACTGAGCTTTGAGAAATTGTATATGAAAAAAATATTCAATCAAAAAGTAAATCGACTTACCCACTCCTAGAACTCCACTGTCAGAACATCTTTGACACGCCGTTGTAGGTGGAGGGGTTGGGAATAGGCACCGATAGCATGGACCTCCATTGTAATTGTAAACTGTGAGCTATACGATAAATTGGCAACACAATTAGCTTGCAAATTTTCCAGTAAACCAAACACAAAACACAACATTATTAAGATTTTTAAGCTTCATCTATGAAAAAGAATGTGATTCTTGCAGTCCGTACCTGCCCTTCTAATCCAACTGCAGCACCAGATACAAGAGGCTGCATGCATAAATACATACAGAATTAATGTTCGATCTAATTCTCAGAAGTCAAAGAACACATTTCTGAATGTCGAAACAACAAGAAAAGTACTATAAGGATCTTAATTACCTTTCCTAACACCACACAACAATCACTTATCATGTAGCGACTCGGAGCATTATCTGTTGCATCTACTACAATGTCATATCTAGAAAATAATAGTGGTCATGGAAACTGTAACACCTCAAAGTACTTATCTAAGATAACGAAACAGAAAGAAGATATAGGAATGTACACATAATATTTTTTTTTTATTTACTAAAGGATACTGGCTCATTATATCCAAAGCATTAGATGCTCGTAAAGCTTCTATGTGCTCAACAATCTGGACCGAAGAGTTGATCCTGATATGGAAATAAATGCACAATATAAGCGATAACTCTTTAGACAAGCAAAGGTGAGTTCATCATATGCAAATTCTAAGGTGCTGATTGAAATGAAGGATCAAAAATAAGAACTGAACTTGCAAATACTTAAAGAAGTGTTTGACATACGAGCGACAAGTGGCAGCAGCTGACTTCACTTTTGACTGACCAATATATGCTTCAGTGTGGATAACCTGAACAGGCAGGCATTTAGCTTAAGTATACCCAAAACAACAACTTTTAGAGGGGGAAGAACCAAACAAGTGCAAGCAAAATTTGAATTACCAAGATGGATGTTCAATAATTATATGGAAAACTCTGTGGTAATAAAAGGAAGCTGAAAATTTTGGTTGCTGACAAATTATTATACCTGTCTGTGCATATTGTTAAGCTCAACAACATCATGATCCACAATACCCAAGTGACCTACGAAAAAATCTAATTAGTTTTGGGAAATAGAAAGCTCAATTGCAAAAAAGATATGAAAACCATAATGAGTCGATCGAAATGGTGATATCTCCAAAAAGGTAAGGTTTGTTGGATGCAATTTGAGATATTTACACATGTCAATGGTAAAAATATGCTTCGACGTACAGAATAACTAATCAATAAGAACGGTATTATCTTTATAGCCCTATAACTTCAGTCTTACCAACGCCACAGGCAGCGAGGTACAACAATGCAGGTGAACCCAAACCTCCGGCTCCGACAACTAGAACTGAAGACTTCACGAGTTTTGACTGCCCTACAGTTAATCAAGGGTAGGAATCAGAATAAGCAAAGCAACTATACTATCAATTAACAGAGAACAAACACTACTATCTTCAGCCAAACCCAACAAGCACTTAATCCCAAGTACTTCCAGCATAAAAAAAAAATCGTCCCTTTTCATCATTCCACTCTGCATATAAAGTATCCTCTTTTGAATCATCACCAAACATGGAGTCAAAACTCAAAACCCCAGTCATAATTTCCTGAAAACCAATTCCCCTATTTGCCTCTAACTAAGATAAAAAAAAGTGTAATTTTAGAGTAAAACGCATCGAGCCCATCATTCATATGTCTGAAAGAGAAGAACTTGGAATCGAAAATAATTAAAATTTGTGGGAAATACATGGTAAGTCCAGTATAGCACAATTATAATGCAATGAAAGCTAAAACCTTAGCTTGAAAGTACATCATCTTATATAACCACAAGACAATTAAACTGTAATAACTAACTATATGAAAGTCCTTGCATTTTTGAAGAAGCTCAAACTTCAAAACCTTATCATTCAATTTACACTGATCGAAACTTCAATTCAGATCAAGCCAAGTCAATTGGAGCATACATAAGCATAAACGAGCACAGAAATGGTAAGAAGAGAAGGACCTTCGACTCCGAAAGAAGGAAGCAAGAGGTGGCGACTGTAACGGTAGATCATCTCAGGAGTCAAGCCGTGACCGGCGGCGGAGATCGGAGGACTGGAAGGAGTGGAGACGACGCCGTTTTGGTGATTGATGTCGGCGAGCTGAGCTTCGAGAACCGAAATCCGACGCTCGATGTCCGATTTGGAAGCCTTGAGTGCTCCGAGCTCGCTGAGAATTCGAGAGACGTCTCCTCCGCCGGACTCCATTCTGAGAGATGATGCTTAAGGAAGCTGCGTAAAACCCTACCGGAACTGAGAAGCTTATGCGAGGTTTTGAGTTTGACCGGTCAATTTTCCTTCAACGCAAGTAACATATATCCAATCCAGCAGTTCTAATATTTTTTTTAAGGTAGAAGGATGGGCCCAATATTATATATCGCAACGAATATATATTATATTAGTTGATTGTGTTAGGGATTATAATCGTTATAAAGGCGATGCTAATCTACCTAGACTAAGTTAAAAAATAGGGGTAAGTTTAGAAAATGACGGTGTACTAAACCATATGTTCAAAACATATCGGTGAGTTTAGATGGTCAACAAAATACACCGGTAAACTATATTTCAGTTTGTAATCGTTTGAAAACTAACGACAAAACTGGTTTTTTGTCATGTGCGAAGCACGTGATTGTACCTGAACTTTTTAATACCAACAATACCCTTCCACTTCTTTTGATAATTTACTTGTTTGTACCTCTTTCCTTGATTTTTTACTTGTTTATACTTGAAATACCATTCTTTTCAAGAACAAGAAACAATAATGCAAGAAAAAACCATGTTTTGTCCATTAATCATAACCAAGGTCCAAAGTTGCTATTGTCATGTGAGCATTACATGCCATTGATAACCCAAAAACCTACCACTCAGGATCAATCTTTGTTGTCCTAAGCATTACATTACATGGAACAACTAATGGTCACCAAAAAAAATTCCTTCCAACTTGGTGTCTGATATAGAAAGCATTAACTAATGGTCACGCGCCACTGTGATGCCACTTGCAAAAGAAAATCCAAAATAGAACATTATCCTAAGGAGCACTACACGAAACCCTAGTCTTTAGGGTTGGCTGGCTGGTGGTGTATTCATCTCCAAACTTTCATTTGCTACCCTAGTTGGTTGACTGCAGCTCCCCATCTCCATTGTCCTTCCCTAAGGCTCTTTTTCTGTTATTGTTCGTTTGGATCTTGGACTCCTTAGTTGTGCCTA
>JAYMSW010003127.1:0-12660 GCA_036897725.1 Erodium texanum | reverse complement strand
GAAACGACAAGAGGTATCGTTTCTGATTCCTTCTGCTAGTTGGTTAATCGAATCACATGGATCCGAGGTTAGGACTTCGGGAATTTTTATTGTTTCATCTGCTGCTTTCCTATCCGAAGTCCTTCAACAGTCGCCTAAGAATTCGTCCCTGCGTTAGGGCACATGCCGTGACTTCGACGACAGATCTGCCTCCACTGTTGGCCCGATACCGAAGCTAATCATGGCTTCCTCGAAGCCAACTGTAAGACTGACAGACTAACACCGAGAGTAACATTGAGGTAAACCTCCGTTAGCCTTACCCTTTTACTGTTAAGTTTTTTCTCTTTGGTTGTTCAAAAAAAAAAAATCTCTTTGGAACATCACAAAGTCATCACATCACCTACTAAACATCCCAAGTGAACATTCATAATTATGTCACATATATTCTTTATTTTAAAATCGCAAGAGAAAATACCCACTCTTATATGAATGAAAATGTCATATTCAGAAAATTAATCATGGATTAATTATTCCAATAAAAGAAGACAGTCAGAGTTAAAATAGCTACGTAAAATCGGTCCACAATAATAAAAAAAGACTGGTCGTAATTTTTTTTTATGGGAAGACTGGTCGTAATTAACCCTTCACTTTATTTATCATTAATATTTTTATGATCCACCTGTCAATAATAATAAATGGTGACACCCACCTATCAATAATGTAAATCATCATAATACACAACCTCATCAAAACCCACCCACTTTTCTCAGTACATTTATGACTAGTCATAAATTAACATTTTGTATCTTATTTATTAAATGTTTGCAATTTCCTTCAACCCCATTCATCACTGCCCTTATTCTATTCATTTTAGTCCTTTTTGCTAATTAATTATTTCAATGTTTTTGGGATTTTCTGCTCTCTCACACTCACTCACACACAGTGATTCCAGTACTCATTCTGCAGCTACCTCCATCTCCATGGTCTGATATTCAAGCAATGAACACTTAATTTCTGCGCTTTGCCTTCATAGTGATCTCAGTAAGAGCTTTTCACCATCATTCATGTGCTCCAATTTGATTCAACTAACCCTTTATGCTGCTGTTTTTTTTTTCTTATGCTATTCATTACACTGTGTGTTAATTGCTCATCCTCACTGACTTGATTTAGTATACTAGCTACTGGGTTCAAGTCTACTCGCACTTTGGTTCTGATTCGGGGTAAGCCTTTATTGTTCTCACTTAATTCAATTACTACTTTATGATCTCTGCTTGTTTAGTTTCCTCCTTTTCTCTTTCTTGTGCTAATTGTTTGACTTATCACTACACCCTTACTCTACTAGTATACTGGTTGTTTAATTCAAGTCTGCTTGTTTAATAATATTGCTTAGAATTCCATCTGATCTCTTCTTTACATTGAGAATGAAGTATTCATTGGCGTCGCCAGTGAAATATTTTCGGATCGTTTTATATATAACAAAAATAATGTTTCGTAGATGTTCGTTTAACCACCTTGTAATCAGGTTGAAATCAACATTGAGAATATTAGTCTACATTTTAGGACACTTCAAATCTTTTGATAAGAAATGTTGTCTCTCGGTCCAAAAATTTCTAGATCTGTCCCTGGTTATATATATATATATACCTTGTTGATAGGTGGGTGTATTATGATGATTTATACCCAACAAATCATCATTAATATTCTAGAAACAATGTGTTTCTCATCCCAATTTGTTGTTAGAAACACACACTCCTTGTTCTCTGCTTCAGCAACTCTCTGTAGTCCTTTCATTTCCACTATGTGATCTTACATTTTCCATTGTTTTTTCTTTCCAAAACAGAGATTAAAAGATGGCAGAGCAAATCATTTCTGCAGTAGCACCCAACATTTTCGAGCGCTGTATTGGTGCTGCTGGAGAGCACCTGGGATACATATGGAATTACAAGAGCAATATGGCTAACCTCCAAACACATGTGAAGAAGTTGGGTGAAGAAAGCAACGACAAGACGCATTCTGTTACTGTTGCAAAAAAGAACGCACGGAAGATAAAAGATCGTGTCAAGGGTTGGCAGGACAATGCCCACAAAATCAGTGAGGAGGCAACTCAAATTCTTAACGATCATCATGACGAGGGGAAAAAGAGGTGTCTGATGGGCTTGTGTCCAAACCTTGTTTCGCGCTATCAGTTCAGCAAGAGAGCTTGCAAGAAGCAGACAGAGATCCAACTAGCCATGACAGAAGCACAACGAATCAGAGAAGTTTCTGACCTTGTCGTCGGGCAGGAAAAGACAGCCCTATCAACTGAAGGCTGCTTCACCTTTGCTTCACGGAAGTCACTTCTTGAAGATATCATCAAGACACTGCAAGATGAAACTAAGAACTTGGTCGGGGTGTATGGTCTTGGCGGCATGGGGAAGACTACACTTGTCAAACAAGTTGCATCACATGCTACTATAGAGACGATGTTTGAGGAAATTGTTATGGCATCGGTAACCCAGAATGTAGTTGTGAAAGAAATTCAAGGGCAAATTGCAAGCATGTTAAGCCTACAACTCAATGAGTCCACCATAGCAGAAAGGGCTAGCCGCATACATGAGAGCTTGAAGGGGAAGAAGGTTCTTGTCATTTTAGATGATCTCTGGAAAAAGCTAGACTTGAAAGATGTGGGAATTCCTTTTGGTACTGAGCATATGGGTTGCAAGATACTAATCACCTCCAGATATTTGCATGTATTATCTTCAATGGGGACTAAGGAAGAATTCCTTCTAGAAGCTTTAAAGGAAGAAGAAGCTTGGAGGTTGTTTGAGGAGAAGACTGTAGATGTCCTTAAGAACTCAACCTTCCTTGACATAGGAAAGAAAGTGGCCAAAAGATGTGCGGGTTTACCGGTTCTGATTGCCACAGTTGCAGCATCTCTATCACGTCGACCACAATTGCCTGCATGGAGAGACACCTTGAAACAACTCAAGAAGATGGATAACAAAGAAATGCATGATATTGTCAACTCTGCAATCGAGTCCATCAGTTACAACCACTTGGAGAAACCACACAAATGCCTATTTTTGCTTTGTGGTGTGATAGGGGGAGATGCTTATATGGAAGATGTATTGCAATTCGGTATGGGTTGGGGTTTGTTTGATGAAGAGATAGTGACAATTGAAGGAGCAAGAGAACGACTGCATAGTCTGATCCTCGACCTCAAAGAACGTTGCTTATTGCTTGATGGTTATAGCAGAAACTCCATCAAAATGCACAACGTTGTTAGAGATGTTGCCATTTCCATTGGAAAAAAGGATTTTAGTATGTTTTCAGACGGTGATAATGGTGCTGAATTGAATATATGGCGTATGGGTGACGTTCTTAGAAGGTGTACTGCAATTATTTTGCGTGGTTGTCCTAACCTCTCGTCTTCCTCAACAATTGGAATGCCCCTTGCTTGAGTTATGTATCCTAAGACCATTTTCTAGAGATTCTTCGTTGACAATCTCAAACACCTTTTTCGAAAAGACAAGCAGACTTAAAGTCTTAGACATGTCGAGATTGTGTTTTTCAGCATTGCCTTCATCTATTTCCTTTTTGGAAAATCTCCAAACTCTACGCGTGCAGGGCTGTTATAACCTGAAAGATATATGTAGAGTGGGAGAATTGAAGAAACTTCAAACACTTAGTTTTGATGGTTCACAAATTGAAGAGTTGCCGAGTGAAATAGGGCAACTGTCAGAGCTGAGATTGCTTGACGTGAGGCATTGTTCCAAACTTACAGTAATCCCTGCGGGCCTGATAAAAGGACTATCCCGATTAGAAGAATTGTATGTGAGTCGCTATTTTGTTGGATGGGAAGCTGATAAGTGCATTAACGGCTGTGTAAGAAACAATGCTAGTCTTACAGAGTTGAAACAGTTGCCTAACCTCTCTAGTTTGGAAATAGTAGTTCGAGATGCCAAACTTCTTCCAGAAGACCTGAATTTTGAAAAGCTTGAACGATATGAAATAACCATAGGAGAAATGTGGGATTATCGGTCATGTTGGTGGAGGCTCGATGGGCTAGAAATCACAAGGAAAATCTGTCTGCAGGTCAGTTCTACAAGCATTAATCATTGGGAGCATGGGGTTAAGAAGTTGTTTAAGAGAACAGAATGTTTATATCTAGGGGAAGTGAAAGGGATTAAGAATGTTAGTCCTGAACTAGATGAGAATGGTTTTCCAGACTTGAAGCATCTATGTATCAAAATAGATTATGAGATGCAGTACATTGTAAATGTGGAGGACGAACAACAGCAAGCCTCATTTCCTTCTTTGAAGTCATTGAGCCTTAGTCATCTGTTGAAGCTCCAAAAGATCTACAATGGTCGGATGATGAAAGAATCGTTCACCAATTTAGCAACCGTGGAGGTGGAACATTGTAACGGACTAGAGAGCGTGTTTTCTTTCTCAGTAGCTACAAAGCTTCAATGCCTTGAAGAAATCCGAGTTTTGGCGTGCAATGCTTTAGAGGTAATTGTAGGGGGGAATAGAGAAGGTGGTGGAGTTTGCGAGAAGATAGAGTTTGCTCAGCTGCGCAAATTATCTTTGAAAAGTCTACCAAAGCTTAAGAACTTCATCTCTAATGGTGAGATTCTTCCTGCACAAAAAAGAAGCTACAAGTCTTCAAGAAGTGACGAGGAGTCAGAAGAAATCCATGTAGAGGAAGAGGAGTTGCAATCTTGCATGCCATTTTTTGAAAAGGTACATGTTTATCACAATATTTTTTTATAAATGTTGAATACTAATTCAGTCTAATGTCGATAATAGAATATATATATATATATATATATATATATATAATTATTATTATGAATCAATTTTCAATACCTGTCCAAGGTTTCATTCAAATATTGTTATATGCAAACTATATATAGATTATCCCAAGTATGATGGAAAACATTGGTCTCATCTGCAGGTTTTATTTCCCAAGCTAGAAAATCTGGAACTGTCTGAAATCTCCAATTGCTCAGAGATATGGAGCCACAAACTCCAGGAGATGTCCTATTGCAACCTAACAGAATTGGAAATAGAAAAATGTGACAACTTGAAGCATTTGTTTTCCCCTTCCATTTGTAGGGGTCTTGTACAACTCAGAACATTAATCATTGAAAGTTGTGTGAAGATGAAGAATGTTGTTGCAAAGGAAAAAGGAGAGACTGAATCAGAGATTATTAGTTTTCCTCAATTACGCATTATCTGTCTTAAAAGTCTGATAAATCTCACAACATTCTGCTCAGAATCAGTTGAAGAAACAGACTCAAATGAAAACCTTGATACTGCTATAAAACCTCTATTCAATGAAAAGGTATATTGGTTATTTTTGTATTAATGTACCGTATTGCTTAGTTTGCTATCATTTATCCCAAGTATGATGGAACATATTGGTCTCCTCTGCAGGTTTTATTTCCTAGAGGATCTGGAACTGTCTGAAATCTCCAATTGCACAGAGATAGGGAGCCACAAACTCCAGGAGATGTCTTGTTGCAACTTAACAAGATTGAAAATAAAAAAATGTGACAACTTGAAGCATTTGTTGACCCCTTCCATTTGTAGGGGTCTGGCACAACTCCGAGCATTAATCATTAAAAGTTGTGTGAAGATGAAGAGCGTTGTTGCAAAGGAAAAAGGAGAGACTAAATCAGAGCCTATCAGTTTTCCTCAATTACGCTATCTCTGTCTAAAAAGTACGATAAATCTCACAACATTCTGCTCAGAATCAGTTGAAGAAACAGACTCGAATGACAACCTTGATACTGCTATAAAACCTCTATTCAATGAAAAGGTATATTGGTTGTTTTTGTTTTTGTATTAATCATATTGGCTTAGTTTGCTATCATTTATCCCAAGTATGATGGAACATATTAGTCCAATGTGCAGGTTTCATTTCCCAAACTAGAGCGATTGAAACTGTCTGAAATCTCCAATTTGACAGAGATATGGAGCCACAAACTCCAGGAGATGCCCTCTTGCAACCTTACAGAATTGGAAATCGTGAAATGTGAGAACTTGAAGTATTTGTTGACCGCTTCCACAGCCATGGCTCTTGTGGGACTCCAAAAATTGACAGTAGAAAATTGTGCGAGGATGATGCATGTTGTGGCAAAGGAAGAAGAAGACACAATCAGTTTTCCAGAGTTAAGCACACTTATTCTTAAGAATTTACCAAATATCCGTACATTCTACACAAGATCAGTTAAAGAAAAGGACTCAAATGAGAACCTTCATACTGCCATTCAACCTCTCTTCAATGAAAAGGTTTCTTTCTTTATCTCACCTCCATTATGAATTTATTTTCAATAATTGTTTTAAGGTTTACTTTATAGCTAGAATATGCATGCATATACAGATACAATTTCCAATGTTGAAGAAATTGGAAATCTACCATTTGGAGAGCATCAACTTTCTATGGCAGAACCGGCAACTATATCAAGTCAGTTCTCTTTGCAAACTAGAATGGGTCGAAATCAGAAGTTGTGCAAGCCTAGTGACGATGTTTTCATCAGAACATATTCATCCGTAGAAGGATCCCCAAGAAATTCTCAGCTTTCAAAATCTAGAGACGGTGTCATTTCACCAATGCAAGAGTCTAAAACATGTATTTCCAGTTGTTGTCGCTCATTGTCTGAATAAATTGGAAGAACTAATAATAGTAGATTGTGAAGTATTGGAAACAATAATTGGTGGTGAGAATTATGTGCGTCGGAGGAGATCATAAACCCCACATTTCTGTTCCTTAAACTGACCACATTGTGTCTTCAGAGACTACCAAAAATGGAGTGCTTCTACCCAAGGGAGCATACGACCATATATCCAACATTGAAGGAACTAGATGTGGTTGACTGTGGCAACATATCTGCTTTCGATTTCCTTAATTTTCCAGATAAACAAGGAGATCATCAATTTGAAAAGGTATGCAACATGTTGCTCCTTTTTCCTTTCCCTCCACGAAACTCAAATATTTTTGTTTTAGTTTAGTTTGTTAGTATTTTTTTTTAGGATTATGATTTACACGCTACTGAGATGTCGAGACTCGGAAGACTTGTTTAACTCATATTTAATTGGTCTTTTAGGTGATCTCCGGCTTGAAGAACTTGAGCATAAGGAGCAAGGATGTGATGAAGATAATACGACTATATGACCATTTCCCCCCACACCTCTTCCAAAGTATTGAAGAGTTAACCATAACCGAGTTTGAAGGTGAATCCACGGTTTTTCCATCAAAGTTCCTCAGCACAATTCACAATCGGCTGGAAGCATTTTGAGTAACAAATAGCTCCTTCCAAGAGGTATTTACATGTGAAGGAGAAGTCACTAGTGATGCTGATGATGGCCTACTTCTTCCTCAGTTGAAAGTCCTAATACTCCAGAAGTTGCCTGAACTGAAGTATATCTGCAGACAAGATCAGTATTTGCCATTCATCCATGATATTCTGGACAAACTTGAATATCTAGAAGTGACAGAATGTCCTCGTCTCACACATTTAGGACCACCCTCAGTATCTTTCAGATCACTAAAATGTTTGACCATCTCGAATTGTGGTCGACTGATAAATGTGATAAAGCCGTCAACAGCAAGAAATTTGAAGCTACTCATGATTTTGGCTGTAAGGGAATGTGAGTTGATAGAAGAAATAATAGGAGGTGATGTGGGAGATGATGGTGAAGAGGATGATGAAATCATTTTCAGCAATATTACCCTTCTGGAACTTAACAAGTTACCAAGGCTCAAAACTTTCTGCTCATCCCGTGATTACACCTTCAATTTCCCTAGATTGTGTACATTAACTGTGATAGAATGCCCCAACATGAAGACCTTCTATGGAGGAGTCACATCCGCGCCTGAGCTAGGATCAGTATACTTGGAACAAGCTTATAAGGATCCAATACGTCCAGCGAATGACCTTAATACAACTGTAGAGCGGATTTTCGCAGAAATGGTATGTACCTATTTTTTATTTCCATCGTTTTTGGTTGAATTGTGAATAATCTGAGCATTACCAAAGTGTAGCTGTCCTTGTCCTTTTGGTGATCAAAAGTAATAGGCTGTTTCCATGAAATAAAAGTTAATGAAATTCTCACTTATTTTCTTAGGAGGCTAAAAGACTGGCCGTTGCACTTGCATCGAGCAACCATTTTGAAGCACAAGCTCAAATCCATGAAAACTCTGTTGAGGAACTGCCAGGAATGGAAGGTCCGAAATGTGGGAATGGCACTGATCTAGGAAAGGAGTGGGAGACTTCCCACAATGCCATGGAGCCAACCGAAACTTGCAAGGAAGTGGTTAAGGATTGTGCCACGGGTAATGGAAAAGAATTAGAGGTGTCTGTCTGAAGAAGCTTTGGAAAAGGTATGTCTAAATTGCTTGACTTTCTCTTCTTTTTTTATCAGTAAGAAAGCAAGAAATCTTAATGCACCAATGCCAGTGTACTTACTGGGACCTCAAGTAGGTGAGAGCTCACTGGCTACCAGATCAACCACAATGTGCACGCTTGACTTCCTCATTATCTCTTTTCTTTTTTTATTTAGAGTTTTCAACCATTTTTGTTTAATGTTCAAGAATCTCAACATTGTTTGCTTCAAAATGAATAGGTCAATGATGAGACAACAAGGGAAGGTCAGATTTGTGACCAAGAAGTAGCTGATACCTGTGAGAAAGGTAAAGGAAAAGAAATTGTGGAGCCAGGAAATGAAAATGAGACTTGGAACCGGTCTGAAACAAGTCCTTGTCGAACCAAGCCTTTTAAGAATGACACTGAACCAAGAGAAGGAACTGAGATTGGTGAGGAAGGAGAAGGAACTGGGAATATTGTAGGGTCTCTGGCTTATCCACATATGGTAGCTTCTTCCTCGCAAACAAGCAATGCTCCAGAAGCAGCTTCTCTGCAAAAGGGCTTTCAGGAATTGCACGTGACCGGGCATTTCATTCCATTGATGAGTAAAGTTCTTGAAATTCTTCAAACTCGGCCCTTGAGTAGCTTGAGAGCAGAACATGTCCAGTTTATGGAGGATGCTTCTCGTGAACTATCTCACATGAACTTTCCAATGGAATGGCTCTGTCCTTACATAGAGAAGGCCAAGAAATGCTTGTCGGTCGTGGACAGAACAAAGGCGATATCCGAGGTGGAGTTGAAGATTGCTCAAGTAGAGTCACAGCTGCAAGCACTCCAGGAGAGCAAGAGAACTCTACAAGAGACAAAGAGAACTCTGGAAGAAGAGAGTAAGGTAATTGCATTCAGTGTCGATTTGGATAAATCATTGTACGAGGATTGATTGTAATGTATCACAACATACCATCAATAACTCGCTGTTGTTACATCATTCATTTGCTCATATATGGATTAAGGATTCAAGTGTATCACAATATAGTGTTGAAACGTATCCTACATCAAAAAAGAAATGTGAAGAAAGTAACCAGTTGATGAGTATATTGAAACATACACTCATTAGCTTAAGCTGTTAGGTTTGATTGGGTTTTGATATGGTATCAAAGCTTGATTGGTAAAGTGAGCAACAGTCGGTTTGGTTTTGTTTTTTCGATTTTAAAATCCGAAGTTCGGTTTTCGGATAAAAACCCGACCAGAAAAAAAAACTAACAAAAAATTGTTGGTTATTTTCGGACAAAAACCAAAAAAAACAAAAGATTTATTTCTCCCGATAATATTAAGAAGATCACACACCAATATAAATTTAAATTATAAGTAAATTAAGTAAGTAAGATCAAACTTCATTAAAAAATGAGTTTAATTTAAAAGAAATGAACCTAATGAAAATATGGACTTACACACAAATAAAATGAGCTTTAACTAAAAATTATCTAAATTTGGCCCAATTTTGATAGCGGCCGGTTTTTTGGTTTTCCGTCTATAAAAAAACCCACCAAAAAACCGTCGGTTTTTTTATTTTCTGTTTTTCCGGTTTTAGATTGGTAGATTTTTTCGGTTAGACGGTTTTTTTTTACTCACTCTTATTGATCGGTTTGGTTAACGGCTTGTCTTTCATCTCAAATGTACGACATTTCGATTTATATACAGATGTTTACATGTGAAGTCTAATATTACACGTGAGGAGGAGTAATTAACTTCACACTTCCACGCCCCCTCATGACTCCATTTTTGTTTACATTTCTCTTCCCTTTCATTCTCCTCCTGCCCCTCATCTTCTTTATTCTCAAGCATTTCAAGTTTTCATTTCCCTCAAAGTCAACTCCTCCATTACCACCAGTACCATTTCTATGGACTTTCTCAGACAAAATACCTCACATCACACTAGCCAAACTAATTCAAACTTACCGATTGATTTATGTCTATGGTGTCTTCAGATGTTTCCTTAGCAATGAAATTCTACTCTCGCTGCATAATAAAAAAAACAAAACAAAAAATCCAATAGAGACACTCAAAAAAACATTAAAACAAAATAACCATTGGCTTAAGTTGCAATTTACATTGATCACCACATACTATATATGTGCGTATTATTTCAATAAATTCAAATTCAAATCAAGAAATAAAGATAATGATTGTGATCACGGATCGATCAAGCATTGTGTTCATCAGAAGAAGAAGAAGCTTGCTTTTTACGTCCAAACTTGTCATCACTCTTCCTCATCTCTTCCTCGATATGCAAATCGTCTTCAACAGATAGCACCACAGCTTCCTCTCCTCGCGGCCCCAAGACGGCCTTCTCCTTCACCTTCAAATGCTCGTCCACGTTCACAATCTCCGTCTCCTCCTCCTCCTTCTTCTTCTTCTTCTTAGCGGCCAAGCAACAAATAGACTTGAAGTAACTATCCTTCTCTTTCTTCTTGATCGCTTCGTGGACGTGCACGTCGTCTTCCACGGACAGCACCACGGCTTGTGGCCCGTGCGGGCCTTGCACGATGGCTTCTTTCACCTTCAAGTGCTCGTCCACGTCTATTGTTTCGGTTTCTTGAATCGTCTTCTTCTTTTTCTTCTTGACGAAGCAACAAAGCGCGGCCGCGAGGAACGCGAGAAAGAAGAGGCCTCCGCATGATACGAACACGATGACTATGACCGTCGTGTGATTGGAGGGTGACGGAGGCAGTGGCGGCGATGGAGTGACATGAGGTGGCGGAGGCGGCGGTTTTGCTGCCGGAGGAGGAGGAGGCTGGAAATGAGGTTGAGGTGGAGGGAAGTGATAAGGGAAGTTGAGGGTAGGAGAGGCCATAGTAATATGATGTGTAATTGTACTTGGAAGAGATGAAGGTGGTGAATGTGTAAGGTTTGGGTGGCTATATATAATATATATGTAGTGATGAGTTAGGGTTTATTTTAATGTGAGATATGGTACTTGGGTTTGTGGTGACTTGGCTGCCATTCCAAGGTTTGTTTGTATTGGAAAACACTTCTTTGATTATGTGAAGCCTTCATTTTCTTCTCAAGCTTAGTCTTCTAAGATATTATCTGATTTTGACGGGTGTTTCTTCACGTGTTATTCATATGTTTTCTTTAACTCAAACAATAATTGAATAAAAAAATTATTATCATTTTGGGGAGGTGAGGTTGCAAATTGAACATCATTGATGGGTGTGTTAGGTTTTTGATATATCGTTCCCTCGTAGTCAGAGTTGGCTCATCTACTCAAATGTGCGGTTTGTCTTAACGATTTCTTACCGAGTTGTGGGCAATTTGATACTGTTGAGACTTCATTCTTTTACAGAGAAATTACAATTCACAACTATATTTTGGAAAGTTTATATGTCGCAATATTTTTCAAAGATTGTTATAGTTCACAACAATGAACATAAGTTTAGCTTGCACCGTCGATAACTTTGTTAAAATTTAGACGAAATGACTAGAATACCCTTATACATTTAATAAAATAACAATTTTACCCCAAAAAAATTATTTTAAAAAAACGCTAACATTGCTGACGTGATGATGATGTCAGCTCTTCTTCCCCAATTGAATCGCGCGAGGGTTCGGCGTCGAAAATGATCCGACCAATTGAACCGAGAAGAGCCTCGGTGGATTCGTCGGACCAGTCTGAAGCTGCAACCCAGTTTGGATCGGACAGTAACTTGACGATAGACTGGACAGAGCAAGGGGTGGCGACTCAACTGGCAGATCGGTCGCAAGAAAGAGGTCGGTGTTTGGACAGAGTGGTCGTCCTTCCCTTCATCAGACTGAGTTCACGGCATGGAGGCCTTACCGAACTGGTTTTCAAGCTTGCCAGAGTGAGAAACTTTTCTCCACAAATCTGGTTTGTCCCTCACGAAGTGGCCGACCGGACTGGTTCTCGAGTCTCGACCTCTCCGAATGGGCTAGATCTCCCCAGATGAGGTTTGGAGCTTCATCTCCATATGGTCAAACTTGCAACTCACCGGAACCGACTCGCCGAAACCCTTAACTTGTAGGAACATGCAACTGTTTTTTTTATTTTATTGAATTTGAAGGGTAAATCTGGTATTTAAATTATTATTTTTAAGCTTAACGATATATTCTTGGTTTTCGTCCAAAAATCTTGACGGTGTAACTAAAACTATGATTAAGATTAGGGGTGTTCAAAGTTTGACCGTAACCGATCGGTACCGGGCCACCGGTAGGGTGTTTCGCCGGCCCATCGGCCCGGTGCGGTCATGAGATATCGCATACCGGTGGACACCGGCCCGGTTACGGTTACAAAATTTGCCTTTTTCCC
>JAYMSW010003126.1:0-12661 GCA_036897725.1 Erodium texanum | reverse complement strand
CTTCGTATCGATAAGAGCACAACCTACCTTTGTTTCAATTTTTTTTAAAGGAGTCATTATTGTTTTCAGCGAAGAATATCTGAGAAGGCCAAACGTAACAGATATCGCATAGGTACTAGCATGAGGTGAGTACCACGATTTTCCTAATATGTTAGGCAGTACTGATTTTTTTTTTTTATCAACAAAAGACATAATTCTCATTAAAATATATCCGAGACTCCAAAGCATGGAGGACGGAAGGATTACAACCTCTGAACAAGCTCAAAGGAATAAAACAACAAATACACCAAAATTATAAGAACACGAGGATTGAAAAAACTAAAGGATCAGCCGAGCCAACAAAAACTCCTCAAAGCCGAACCCAAACCAATCCCAGCAATGACACCACTACTAAAATAACAACCAGAGCAACTAACACCACTACCAAAATAACAACCAGAGCCAAATTTATAAATGTTGAACTCCCAACTTCTTGCTATCTCGAAACCTTCACCAGAGTTGCTCACTGGACTAACCCCCCTTCCGTCTGAACTCGAACCAGAAACCTGGCTCCGTGATGAGAAGCCATCACGAATACTAATTGGAACCACAAAACTGTCAACCTCTCTAACAAGTACACCAAAAAAACAATCCCCAATTTTAAAAAAAACTGTCTAATGGAGTGGAAAGGCGTGTAAACCTGAGGTGATCAGGTCGGGCCAACTATCATGCTGGAAGCGTTAATCTTAAAAGATACATGGATATGACATGCCTTATTTGATGTAGAAGGGTTGTACAACGTCATCAACCAATCATCGTTGTTCACAGATGTAGTACGTGGCGAACAACCTCCTATCCGTTACACAGTCAATGGTACAAATTGTACTCACGGTTACTATTTAGCTCACGTGATATATGCACCATGGGTTGTGTTTGCAAATAATATGTTTATATATATAGCTTTACTATATTTTGGTTTGTCATCCAATTGGTCAATCTTATGGGATCAAATGGTTACAAAATTAATTGAAGTTCCATACCTAATGTTTGAAATTAACTAAATAATCTATTGGTAATAGCTTAGTGGTTAAGGGAGTTGATTCTTCCTTATATCCATTAGGGTGTAAATCTTGATGGGAATAATAAAAGTGTCATGTGCGTCTGACTTGCATTTACTGTGTTTTCGGGTTTGGTCTAATTGTTCAGCGATACAAAAACTTGCTCATTCTAATTGTGACTACAGAAATTGTTATTTCCACCAAGTTTATAGTTTGTAATATTACTGTCTTGTACGCTTAATAGTTAATATGTATATCTACATATGTGCCATTTATTTCAAAAAAATATTTGAAATAATAGCAGTTTTTTTTTGTTTTTATCCTATTTGTTGCATTGATCAGGGCACAAGCCAAAGATGCCATCCTTACAGGTGGAAACCAATTCAAGAAAGTCCATGGGGTTTCTATTTTTGAGTACATGGATATGGATCCAGTTTTCAGCAACATTTTCAATCAAGCAATGGCTCAACTCACAAAAACACTCATGGAGAAGGTTCTTGAAAACTATAAGGGATTGGAAGGGATAAAAGAATTGGTTGATGTAGCTGGTGGAACTGGGAGGTGCCTCAACATGATCATCTCCAAGTACCCTTCAATCAAGGGCATCAACTTTGACTTGCCTCATGTTACACAAACTGCACCTTCTTATCCTGGTAATATATATATATATTCTTATTCTTAACATATTATATTAATTAGCATGAGTTTTTTGGTGGATTGAATAGAGTTTCCGGTGTAAGAGCCCTAAATAATGTATATCTTCTTGATAGAACTTTTAGAATATACATATATCTTTCTAAAGTTAATTAACTCTAAAATGTTATTTACATATATCTAACCTTTCAACGAAAAAATGAAGAAAATGCCATCAATTTTAGTATTAAAAAAAACTTTTATAACCGTCAAAAAAAAATTGATTAAATATAAAAAATGGGTGAGTAGGTACGCAAAGACTTTTAAAAAGATAAAATTACTGAGAAGTCAAAAAATGATATACTTTTTTTTTTGAAACAAAAAAATGATATACTTTTAAAATAAGAGTCAAGGCTATTAATTAGGACACCTTTTGACAAAGAAAAGTCCATTTCAACCAAATTGAAAGTTTAAAACAGCTCTGAATAATATTAAAACATTAGAAATAGTTATGTATAAAAAGCGTACGGTAAGAAATAGTTATTTACAATTAACTCGTTATTTTAAATTATTTTGAAACCCTTATCATCAACTTCTATTAAGTGGGTCGAACTTATCAGCTATCACCACTTTTTTTTTAAAATATAAGTCTGTGCCATTTACATGCAGGAATCGAACGTGTTGGAGGAGACATGTTTTTGTTCATTCCAAAAGCTGATGCAATAATGATAAAGGTAAGTTTTGCTTAAATGTGACATTGGAAAAAAAAATCGTATACATTGTTCACAAACGATTTAGACATTAGATTTTTTTATAATTTATTTTACATGTATATATATACACACGTCGTTATGTTAGGACATACTCCACAACTGGTCATACGAGAATTGCATCGAAGTCTTGAAGAACTGCTACAATTGCCTACTAGATCAGGGGAAAGTGATCGTCATAAACTCGGTGATGCCAGAAGTACCCGACACAACTATAGCATTCAAGTACGTTTCGAGACTCGACAGTACAATGTTGCTTCATCCAGGAGGGAAGGAGAGGACGGAGAAAGAATTCGAGGCCTTATGCAAGGGTTCAGGATTTTTAGGGTTGGGTTGTTTGCATGGTTTGCTCTTTTTGGGGAGTCATGGAGTTTACTAAATAGTTTACGTTTATAATGTTATGTACTATTCGTATATGCTTTTGCATGTACAAGCGTTTCAGTCTCTTAAGTATTAGAGGCTTTTGAATAAGGAGTTGTGTGCTCTTTGTTTGGTGGAAGTGCTACTTAGTCGATTGTGTTTGAAACTTTCATGAGTCTAATTAAGTGTGATGATGAATAATATGTTGCAGTCCATCTGGAATTGGGTACGAAGACCAAAACCAATTAGTATATGAATGAGTCGTTCTGACGAGCCAATGAGCTGCACGATTCTTTGATCGACGTACAAAAACTAAATACACAGATATATAGGTATTAATCATGTGTCTACATTCAGAGATTAGCAGACCCTAGGGGGACTGCATATCAAGTGTAGGTATTAATCATGTGTATATTTCATTGATCGTAGCTATAATGTCAAGGAATAATATTGATTTGGAAGAACACGTTCTTTTTTGATACTGTAATTTTCTTGTATCAAGTGTTGGTAAGAGTTAACCTTATTTCGGGCATTACTACTCGAATTTTTTGACTATTATCAAGATTGATGTATCAAATGACTTTATTATGAGGTACATTTATGTAGAAAGAGTGGGAAAGAGAAGCCCAATAAAAAATAGGAGGAATGGTGGATATAACTCAATATGTAATTTTTTTTTTCAAAACTCAATAATTTAAATGCTATTTAAATTATTATTTTTCTCACCAACAAGTTCACGAGATGAGTTCCGATATTTAATTTCTCATTCATCTTTCTTACATTTAAAACTCAATATGTACTATTAAAAAGATCTTATATCAAGGAACACGTAAACTCATGACACTTGGTATATTTGAAAATAAAAACGGATTGTTTGTTTCCAACTGTTGAATATTGTAAAAAAAAATAACAAATCAGTAATTGTCAAACTTTGAAAATAATTTTAAAAGTATCCATAAATACCTACATCACATAATACTATACTTTATCCCATTTCCTCTTTCAAACTTGTACTATCTCTCTCAAATTCTTGATTCCATCAATGGAGGTGCCCTTCCCAAACTTGGTACCTGGTCGGGTGTGGAGTGGTACTAAATATCATTCAACAATTAGCAGTATATCTTGTTCGTCACATTCAGACATTTTCAGGGCTACCCAAGAGACACCCATTCAAGTAGAAGACACATAGGTGAGGCCACAGACACAAAGGTGGAGGAAGTGGAAAGATAAGTGTCTCATTGCTTGTTGGTTATATAACTCAAGCGAAGGTAACTCAAAGTCGTTCCACGGTTTTTAATAGGCCCTTCACAAGGAATATTACGAAGGTTTGTCACTAGTTGTGCCACTCTAGAGGACCGACAAACAATTCAATAATCATTGGATCAAGATCAAAGGCAAGGTCAAGAAATTCTACGAATATTGGACTCAGTGTAAAAGACTCAATAGGAACGATCAATTAGACGATCACTTGTACACTTTGTCTAGCAAACGTACACGAATTATGAAAGAGCCAACAAGTTCTTATGGTGGCTACTAGTGAAGGACGAGATAAAATGTTCGGGAACTACGAGTCATAAGGTAACAAAAGATCTTAGATTAAACACATTGAAATCATAATGTTTGTCCTAAACAACCAACCCTATTTTGTAGGACATTAAGTAGAGGGTTTCATAGTAGGCCTGTCTAGGCCCAACTTAACTAATAATATTTACTTTGGGCCCAGTCTAGAGGCCTAGACCAGGGGTGAATAATACTCACCTAACCCGAACCGACCCGACCCGACCCAACCCAGCCAAACTTGACATCGCACGCTCCGTTTCTCTCTCTTCTCTTGCCCCAACTTTGCTCGAGCTACCTGCTCGTGCGTCGCCGGAGCTCGCCTGAGCTGCCATCCACGACGACCGGAGTTTCCTTCGTGTTTATTTCCCTCCTCCGCAAGCTACAGCGTTTGGTATTTTCTATCTGCGTCACCAGCACAAGATCTCCCCTTCGGCGAAGCCAATTTCGTTGTTCAGGTCCTCTATTTACAAAATAAGCTCAAATTTTGTGGATTGTCCTGTCCGAGTTTTGAATATATTCTTTCAATTGGTTGTATGTTTGATGGAGATTTTTGAATTGCAATGTCTTGTTGACCTAGAGTCTCGTTTGATTCCCGTTGAAGTAGTTTTGTCACCGTGTTCAAGTTAGCTACTGAATGTTGATGGGGTTTGAATGCATGTTTATATATTTACACATGATGTTTTTTTACTGATCTTATCATATTACACATCCTAGTAGGAGAGAGCAGCTTTTTTTGACTAACTTATCCCCTAAAAATCTATTTTTTACCAGTTTAGGATGGAGGCATATGAATATGATCACACTCCTTTAACATATGTGAAAAACTAACTTATCTATCTCATATTCACATATAATATTTACTGAAAAAGGGTCTAAGATGAAGAGAAAAGACAAATTTTTACCAGTTTTGGGTGGAGGTGATCAAGATCCATGTGTTATATAAAATGGATAAATATGACGACTCCTTTCACATTTCATAATTATCAAGCTCACTGTTAGTTCTTGTCCTTGTACTTGTAAACTGTCTACAGAGTGCCGTGGCCTTATACAATAGAGTGAGCTTCTTACTTATCTGTCATATTTCTTGCCTGTTCTTGTATTGTATGGGTGAATTGTGTTCTAGGGGAAAGCAACCTGTATCTCTTTGCTGAATCTGAATTTTGATAACGGGCTGGTTAACAAGTTGTGCATCTGATTATAATTTCTGTAGTAAAGTAATTAGTGTTACATTTAAAGTTTGTGGGAGTTGTTTATAGGAACTCATCAGTTGTCTATTTAGTTTAGAAATATTTGTTGTGGAGAAGATGCTTGATTTGGCTTCACAATGTAGTTCCTCTTCTATGTAGATGTTAGTCAGTGATGGAACCTAAAGGGCAAGACGGGTACTTGGAGTCAGGTGCATCCACTCAGGAAAAATATGAAGTGAGTCAACCATCAAAAATCCTCTCCGCAGGAGAAAGTAGTGGACATTTAAAAGCTGCAGGTCCTCCCAATGTGCCATTGATTACAAGAAAGGGACCATGTATGAATGATGACAATTCCAAAAACCCAGGATCACAGAAGCATCCTGTTATGGCCCAGAGAGGTGGAATTCCGGAATCTGCAACTGATAACAGTAAAATGATGGATGCCAGGAGAAATCTAGAAGGTGCCACTGGTTTGGTGACTGCTGTGATCCCAGTAAGAAACTCTCAGGACCCTAATAGTGATTCAAATTCTGAGGAAGAGATTGGGGAAACAGATATGCTGGTAGAGGCTGATAATGAACAAATGACATCAAGGTGTGATAATGCTGGTTCGGTATTTCTTAAACTTACTTTTCCTACAGTTGAAAATGTTTGCTGACAATGTGTATGGTTAATTTCATAGTCAAGCTTTTGATCATTTGAACCAGCTTATGTTAACTTTTAGTCTTTCCAGACCTGCAGATTCTGCCATAAAGACTAGAAGTCTATCCCCTAGCATTGAGTCTATAAATGGAAACAAGCGCCCGGCAATTATATGTGACTTTTTTGCTAAAGGCTGGTGCATCAAAGGGAGTTCATGTAGGTTTCTTCATAAAAGAGATAAAGTAGTTACTAGCATTCGGAAGGATGATGAAGTTGCAGTTGTTGATGGTGAAAGAAAAATGGATCCTGTTGAAGGTATAATTATTTTGGTTTTGAAGTGTGGATACTCAACTCTTTCCATCTATGATATTACTAATATGCATCTTCCACAGTATCAGGTTCTAATGATGTTTGTGAAAGATCACTGGCTTCCTCAGCTGGAAATTATGCTGCATCTTCTTCTCCCTTCGCTTTGGAAAGGACACTTCCATGGGAGCATGGTGAAAGCATTGATGGTGAACGCAAATTTCCATCTGTTGAGGGGTACTCAACATTGGGCAATGCCTTGGATCACCAACTGCTAGCGTCATTGAGAGATGATCCAGGATGTGTCACCGCATTCAAGGGTGTAGACGGAGAGAGACTGAGACATATATTCCCCAATGACAAACTCAAAAGCCATGTTTCACTTATGAGTAGAGGAAGTTCTCATTTACCTGGAAACAGCTTATTTCCTGAGCATGGATCTGTGATGTCATCAAGCATCAATCCCCATGCAGCTTTCTCTTATGCGAGCAGTTCTGGAGTACTGCCCTGTAACCAAAGTCAATTTATGCGCAAAGATACGTCACTTATCAGCCTTTCTCTGAAGGCAAGGTCAAATACTTCTCTCCATACTCCTGGCATGGCATCGACACCTCGGATGCTCAACAGCCCTTTCTCATTGGATGCAAGTCCTTCACATGCTCAAAAGCTTTTAGATGGTGTGAGAGACATTTATGCTTCAAGATCTGCTTCCATGATGCACAACTATTCCCCATTTTCTGCTCCTAAACCAGAATGCGTATCACCAACCAAAGCTTCTGGGGATCCACTGCACCGTGGCCAGTTTAAGTCACAAATTCCTAAGTACAAATGGGAGCCATCAGTACCGTTTCGACCATCATTCTTTATTACTTCAAGCATTTTATCTACAGGTAACCTGTATGACCCTCTTCGTGATAGCATTGAGGAAATCAATGTGAGAGACATATCTAGTGGAATGTGTGCCAATGCTGAAGAGGCATCCTCGCTGCAACATATGCATCAGAATTCTTCTTTATCTTCTCATCATGGTATAAATGAGAACATATTGGATAAAAATTGCTACAAGGATGAAAAATGTTTCGTCTCAACTGTGGTAGAGGGAGTGGGAACTAATGATGTTGACCAGCAAAGTGGAACACTGGCTGGGGGGGGGTATACCTTGGGGACTGCCAAACTGCATCCATGAAACGCCAATTACAAACAAAATTGATACTGATTGTGAAGCTACAGACCAAAGTGATGGGGCAAGACACAAGAAGGATACGAAAGTAGACCAGACAAGACAAAACAACGAAGTGGAGATTGATAGTAAGAAAGACAGGGATACTTCTAGAGAATCAAAAGCATTGAGACATCTCCGTCCTGCTCTTATTGATATGGTAAAAGATTTGTTGAAACCGACTTGGCATGAAGGTCATCTTAGCAAGGATGCACATAATGTTATAGTTAAAAAAGCTGTTGACAAGGTTCTCAGCACCTTACAACCGCACCAAATCCCATCTACTGTGGATTCTGTGAATCAATATCTTTCCTTATCCCAACCGAAAATAGCAAAGCTTGTTGAGGTCAGTGTTTTGCTTATGGGAAGGTTGTTATAGATAGACATAGGTCTTAGTTTTGAGCATAGTTTTTTACCAGCATTTAACAATCAAATAATTATTTCCAGGCTTATGTTGTGAAATATGGAAAATCTTGAGATGCCAGGATGAGAGTGAGGCTGGATGCAGTGGCAATATGCCCTGTGACCTGGTGTTCATGGTAAAGTGATGCCTCCTCCCCAGACCCCAAAAAGGTGGGAGCTCAGTGCACTTGGCGGCCCTTTTTGAGATGCCAGGATAAATGCCTTCTCTTTGTATGACCCTTTCAAATTGTTTTAACATAGTGTCATGAGCAATTTGTTTGAGGGCATCTTTATCATGGCTGAAGTTATGATTTTCATGGGGATTGTTGTCGACTTCATATTTAGGAGACTATTAATCTATAGATCATTTTCGCCCATTTTGTACAAGTTTATACAATTTGTTTGGAAATCACACCTGGCTTTAGCTTGGTATAGCTGTGGCCTGTGAGAGTTTATAGGATTAAGATATTTGGTTCAAACGACTAGATAGTATACGAAAACGGATCTGTGTTTGCTACATATCTTACATGGACCAGTGACCTTGTGCTTAAGCATGACTTAACTTCGCTGACCACCATTCTCTTCTGCTACAGTCTGATTTCCAGTAGCTCGGTACATTCATAAATGTAATTATTAATTATTACCTTTGAGTATGAGACAAACAGATTATGATCTTGTCGATATGTGCATGCTGGATTTTGTTTATACTTGGTCGTAATTTTCTCAAATGGGATGCTGCAAGTTGAGAAGATTCATGGGTCTGGAACTATAGGTATTCAAATTTCAGGCATTTTAGCTGGTAAGTTTACTTCTAACCCTATTATATTAATTCCGGTCATATTTGTTTATTATATTGATTATGGTGCCTGTTTTGGTTCATGACTTTGTTAGACATGCTAAGAAGTCACAAATAGTACATTTTTGCCATCAAGTTGTTTGTATATGGTACTTTGATCATCCATCGTTTAACCAAGGTAGTCTTAGGATATTCTGATGTCCTTGAATGATTGGAATTATCTTAGTTTTACAATTCCAGGTCTGTCATATGATTGGTGTATGAAGTATTTATTTACTTCGGATCTATGGGGTCAAGATTGTTAGTGTTTTGTGTACATGCAGAACTTCCACGGACTATGCTTTGTTCGGTTTTCTGTGAATCGAGAGTGATTTGAAGAAATTGGAGCTCAGACAACTAAGAAGATACAATCTGCATGGAATGGGTTTGTCACTGAGTAATATACTCTCAAGATAACTTTTCTATCTCCTTAGCATTGCAATTTAAAAATATGCTTTTGCAATTATCACTTGCATATCTTTTAAATGTAGTTGCTTTATGCTTTGAGTTATAGAATTGTCCTTTGTTTTCATGTTGTTTTGAGTACATGCAAAATATGCGGACTTGATAGAAATTGCAACTGTAGGAACTTTTGGCAGCTGATAACGGCACTAACATGTGTTATTCTTCCTATTTACGATTTTATTATTAATGAATTTATTTTAAATCTTATCGTACTGATTTTAACGGTTCAGATTGGTTCCTAATTTGTATGATAAAGAGGAGATCATGTACATGAAAGCGACTCTATATATAGTTATTAGCATCTTTAAATTTATAAATATTTAGAATTAAGGGGTGACGATGTCATGAATTTCACCAACAATAACCTTTCGAGTCGTCTTAGCCACGAAAAATAACCATACGCATTATTAAACATGAACACCAGAAGTGAGGTATGAACATAATAATGTATGGGTTCAGGTGCACATTTATCTTATATGGATGGATCAAATGTTTATGGTGGTGTAGATTTCAAACCACTTTTTTTATTGAAAAGTACAATATGTTATGTTAAGCATGTTGAAAACAATTTAACATAATGTACTATGTGTTTAATTCAAATAATGGTTGATGGATCGTGTTGGACAAAAGTTACGAAATGACCAAGTTTTTTTTTCGTGTATTATTTTTTTTTCTTAATCAATTTGAACTTAAATATAAACTAAACCAAGCATTCAAATTTGGGATTCAACACTTCATGTTGGAAGACAACCAAGAATTAGTTACTTTACAGCACAATACCATTCAATATGAAGATCAAGAAGAAATATAAAGTGACACCCAAATATTGGAGCTTATATAAACTCAGCCACAACCGTATAACAATTCAGTAACCATTGAACTCGACAACTACAGTTCAAACTTCACATTTCAACTGTCCAAAACAATTCATTAACCATTGAACTCGAAAACTACAGTTCAAACTTCACATTTCAACTGTCCAAAACAATTCATTAACCAAGTAACAATGTTGCATTCCATTACCTTATGCTTCGCTATCACATACCCATGAAGCTTCCAGAAAACTTGAATTCAATTTCCTGGTCAAGAAGACAACAACTTATCAAGGCGCAAACAAATTATTATCCAACTGCTATTAAAAATACTTACAATGGAAGCATAAGAAAGTATATAGGACATGCATGGTAAGAGACAAAAATTACTGAATACCAGACAGACTAATCAACCTAGCTATGCAGATGAAATAGCATTATAGAAATTATCTAAAATAGTTAATTTCTTGTATATTGTCAGTCACTAGTACAATTTTCAAATCACATCCAAAAGAGGATAAAACCTAGCTTATTACATCTCTAAATTTGCAGGAAGTGCTTACGTTACAGAAATCTTTTTACAAGAAAACTATTTTTCATCGGATAGCAATAACCAAAGGTATTCTTTGCCTCCACTCAAGAACTAATGAAAGTTAGAAACAATAAAAGCTTTTTCTGGCAAGAAATAAATTTAACAAGTATTTTGATTGACCAACTAAACACAAAGAGTTAAGCTCCAATTACCAGTCACAAATCCAAGTCCCTCTATCAAAAATATGCAAGCCACCATAAGTCAACTTGAACAAGCCTCTTACTTTTTACAGTGCAACTTGAAACAATACAACTATAGTTTCTAACTTCTGATATATTGATTAAATATGGGATTTTTCAAACCATAACTCACACTATTATTCACCCACCATCCCTCGTGTAATATAAAAATAACAAAATCTAAATGCGGATAAAATTCACCCATCAGACCCGATCATTGGCCTTCACCCTAAACTTAAACAGCTGACGCGATGGATTAAACTCCATGAAAAGTAAAGGCTCCACATTTATGAACTATGACCCACATGAAAAAAGACAACCACCTTCTCATTCGTGTTAAATAACCTAGGACTGTTGTCTCACTTTCTCGTGAGAAATCATTAAAAGAAGACAACTGTTTTAAGAAAAGTACAGTTTCTGCACGAGCCCATCACAAAACAACCTAGGACTGTTGTCTCACTTTCTCGTGAGAAATCATTAAAAAAAGACAACCGTTTTAAGAAAAGTACAGTTTCTGCAAGAGCCCATCACAAAACAACCTATGCACAAGCCCCTGCTAACCCTAGATTCATGCATATCCCATAACAACCCCAAAAATGGAGTTGAAATTATAGCAGCTCTATAAATAAAACAGGATTCTAATTCAGTTTAAGAAGCTATCAAATATCACTTAACATACATGTACAATCATCGATTTATCCTCACAGAAAATTCCTAAATGAATTAGCTTCCATCATCAATTTATGCTCAGAAAAAATATCACCAATGAATTAGCTTCCAACATAGTCGTTTAATCAACTTTCACCTCTCAATTAATCATTGGAACCCAGAATTTCATTAATTCCCCAAAACACCAGAGCATCAGAACACAAAATTGCATAGGCAAATTTGAAATTTACTAAATACTACCAGCACATTTGAGATTTTAGGCTCGATTATATCAAAATGAACAATAATTTTAATCGATAATTCCAGAATTTAAGACTTACACGAAACCCCCAAAATTGGCACCTCGATCAATGTTGGTGGGAACAACAGCCGTGATCGGGATCGACGGCCTTGGATCCATCAGGGCCGTTGGATTGATCATCATCTTCTTCGTCGCTGGTGTCCTCGTCGAAGGGCTTCTCCTTGTGGAAGATGCAGCACTTTTTGGAGCTCTTCTTCTGCATGAACTCGTTGTCGACGGTGCCTTCCTTCCACGACACCTTCTTCCTCCGGTTGAGCCGGAGAACCAGGCTCTGGGGCTGTTGTTGCGGCTGAGACGGCGTCGTATCTTCGACGGTTATGGTGGTGGTGGTGATGGTTGTGCCGGCGGCAGGTCGCGCCATCGGAGAGAAATGAGAGGCGTTGGTTTTCTTCGTCCGTATTTGCGATTTTGCCACTTTCTCGGGCATAGATTGCTTCTAAGGTTAAATACAAAAAGAGACCCTCTTGTACATCACTGGCACAAAGGAGTCGTTATCTTTTTTCCGTCGTAATTCGAAACCGTGAAATATTTTTTGTTACAAAAAAAGACTTGTTGAAGTTAATCGGAAAAAAAAAGCATGTATTTAGTCTTCAACCCATTGTAAAAAAACATCGAAATATTTGGTGCATGTGGCACTTTTCAAGTTAATCCACACTATCCATATCTTCAAATTTAACAAAAATGAACTGTTC
>JAYMSW010003125.1:0-12663 GCA_036897725.1 Erodium texanum | reverse complement strand
TCCAGACTAGAAACATAGGGTGCCCAAATATTTAGATCTCATACATCCTCTGTTTTATCAAGTTTTCAAGATTAACAGGATTTTTGGGTTGCTTATATAGGTATAGATTACACCCATATCTCAATTTTAGCTTTTTATACATATATTTGGCTTAGTTTGATTGTTGAAGATGAAGTCTTTGATTGTCTATATATGTCAATGATGAATCCTAGCACTTGTATAGGTTTTTCTGCCATGAAACACTGTTATAAGATTCTGATTAGCTTTAGGGGCTCCTCAATTTTTGGGTTTTCCCCACCCAAATCTCACCACCATACCCATCCAGGTAATTTGTCGAAATCACAATCAAAACTGATCCACCATTGCTGGTACAGTAGGTGTAGTTCTCAGGTTTTTGGGTGTGTACGTGCAAGTGATTCGAGTTGTGGAAGATCTTGGGCATTTAGTACTTGTCGTAATGTCCATCGAAGAAATGGTAGGTTTGTTAGAGTAAAACCCAAGGTAGCTTCAGATTGTAGGAATCATTCTACATCTGTTGAAGGTCAAGCTAACCAACTCGATCAATGTATTTGTTGATAAAAGAACAAGGACGAAACCGGTATGTTTCAAAAATAATAGCACACGTGAGTTGCACGTGACATGATATGGATGGATTCTGTCAAAAAAATTGGGTGTTGCTATATTTTGAAAGGAGAGGGATAGTTTTTGGCCACTTTGATAAAAGAGGTGAAGTATTTGCAAAAGAGGGGTAAAAGAGGGAATGTTTATGCAATTTTCCCTAAAGTTTATGATAATCAGTAGTTTCGCTTCATTTCAATATTTTACACCTACAATAACCATATGCCTTTCATATTCTCCTAGAAGTTATTAATTTGATGTTTGTGAAATACCATGTAGTCTGATCAGAAATACACTTCATAATAAAAAAATTCTTATGTGTTTCAGGTGGTCGTTGCTGGAAAAGTATAGTTGCAAAGCATCAAAGCTTCATTTGAAGCCCCGAAGATTTAAGATATTTATAGAAGCCTTGGTTAGTCAAGACTTTCTGGCCTATTATCGAGTGTTTTCATATTATGAAGCTTGATGTTCTCTGCAGTATGCTAGATCAACTCATATATTTTCCCTTACAGGAGAACCAACTCCTGAAAGACAGGAAGAAAAGTGTGAAAAAGCGGGTTTCCCAGGGAGAGAATTTTTCTCCTGCAGCTCCAACGATTATTTCAAGTCAGAATAGGCCACCAGGACATGATACCCGTACAGTTAAACTGGTTCTTGTCGATGGTCAAAACATTCAAAAACTAGGACCTGGAAAAGGATCTTTCAAACGAAATGTTAGCACAGGTGCTAATCATATAAGTATTAGAGGAGATTTAACCATCTTGAAGCCAGCAAAGCAGAGGCGGAGACCAGGTGAATCTTCTATTTACACCTAACTCCTCCTTCCTCCCAATAGAGGCATTAGAAATAGCACTGGATATGGAAGCCATGATGATCTCTTGTTATTTTATCTTGCTTATAATGTTATATTATTTCATTTGGATTCTTAACAGTCTCATCAGCTGCATACAAGAAATGGGAAAAGGCCGCAAGTGCTGGTGTTTCCTTAGTTGCTGATGCTGCTGAGCATTTGGAGTGGAAAGACATTGATAAAGAGGCTGATAATGAGCAAGGTTAGTTTTAATCCTAATCAAGTTCTTACGTATTGTATTATGTTGGATGGAGCAAAGTTCAAAAGGAACATTTAAATCTCTTGACATATTGATTCAATCCGATATAATTTCAGGGGAAAGGGGATTTGATCCTGTTATGAAAGCTGTGCCGCCTTTGCCTACTGTTTCGCGGTCTCTCTTTGTTGAGAGTAATGTACATTCTTCTTCAAAACTTAAGCTTCAGTTGTTCCCAATTGATGATGATACTCGGAAAGCCTTGGAAATGGTGAGCATTAAGCGAAAATATGGAAACAAGATTGAAAATAAAAGGTTTTGGTAGCTGATCTGTGTTCAAACATACAAGGACTTAATCTGATCTTTATCTCTCACAGGATAAACACAATCCATACTTGGAGCTCACTCTCAGCGCTCGTAAGAAGATATCATCAGTTCTGGAACATCTGAATCGCAAATGGGGCAATTCAAGTGTAGCATCTGGAGAGCTAATGCTTTTTCCGTATGTTGCACGTAGGGAAAATCTGGTTGGTTATCTGAAATGGGCACAGGACTCCACTGCCAATGCAGCGGATGTGCATGCAGTTATTGGGAGTCCACAACTTTTCCGCTTGAGGTTCTTTTTGGTTCTCTTCTGAGTTGTAATGTAATGTTTTTATATGGCATCTTAAGATTGTCATAATTGACTCGTCAAATCTCTTTGAAGGTATGGTTGGCTTTCCAATACTGAGCTTGGATCTGCATCACAATCAAGTGTAACATTGTGCTGCATTCCGGACAGGCATAATACAATCATGGAAGAACGGGAGAGTCAAATTGTGGTTTCAGTACCCATCTCTCCACCTCCCACCAATCAACAGTCCGAGGAGTATGTTGCTTCATGTAAGGAACAACTCACTCCAGTGAACAGAAACCATGTTTTCCCACCCTCCTCAACTGCTGTGCCCAATGAGATGAATAGATACATTAATGCAGGTTACAAGAACAATATTGTTGGATCATCTGATCTTGCAGCAAATACGTCATGGCGAAGAACAGAGAGAGGTGGTCAGACTATCATTAGTCAAGTGGATGATGTGGTAATTGTCATCCCCTTGCCCCACTTTTTTCGTTTTTTGGTTGGTTTTCATCCTAAAATGTGATCCAAGTGATCAGCTCATTCAGAGGAAACAAGTCTACCATTTTCCTATATTGCATACCTCTGCCTTTATTCGATCATTTCAACATATTAGCCATATATAGAGTACAAGGAGAGAACTAGTAAATAAAGCGCTCCATACACCATTCTCGTTTCTATTCTATTGTTTAATAGAAGTAGTAGAATGGCATCTTTGTTTGAAATTGTCAATAAGTTGGCAAAAATGTTCTGCAAGCAGATGTATGCTAGAAAAGATTTTCCTTTTACTGCTGAGAATGTTCTTACGGTAAATATGAAGCCTAACAGATAGAACAACGTATGTTGAGGCTGATTGTGATATTTCAGTATAGTAGTTTCTCTTTAATCCCTTCTTAACTTTGTAATTTGACATGTGTCTTTCTAGGATAAGATGAAATTCAGTAACAATGCTGCACTATCAGCTGGGGAGTGGGCCGATAGCCTTACCAATGTTAGGGCAGGCGATCTACTCTCAGAAGTACCTGATGAAGAGGCCAAGTGCACTGAGACATTGGTTGCTGGAAACTCTACATGTATTCAGCAGATACCGTTCAGCTGTGACTCATTTGATGCAGCTATTGCGGCTCATATATCTAGACATCAGGACAATATGGGATTTCAATCAACAGTAGCAGCCTCGATCTGGGATGCTGAAGAAACATGTGACGCCTTTGCATTTCAGAAGAATCAGGTTCATGCTCATAATCCAAGTTCCTTAGGTATTTTGTCTTCAGGATCCAGCCAAAAGATTTCCAGAACAGATTCAGTGAGCTCTTGTGCTTTGCATGATGTATTACTTCATAATTATGATTCATTGGTTTCTTTCCATGTGAAGCAACTTATATACATTCTGTTTTGCAGAAGCTACCAGTTGAAGAGGGACCTTTGGATACTGCTGCTGATGGAGACCCAACGGATGATACACCTGCTTTGGATTCATCAGCAAAGGATTTCAATGTTCTAACAGATACGTATTGGGTATGTATAACATACTATTTTGAATATCATCTACGAGTTTCTTTGTGTGTTTCATTCGTGAGGATTTCATGTAATGCAGTCAGAGTCTCTGGGGCCATTGGATGTAGAAATGCCATCCTCCAAATACCATAGGGAAGATTTGATATTAAGCGATAGCCTGGGCGGTCTGAACCGGCTCATAGCAAGCAGTCTGGATGCATTTCAGAATTGCTCGTTTTTTGGGTTGGACAAGAAGGATTATCATCCACTGGAAGTTCAAGAAACTGCATCTTTTCCACAGCACAGCTCAAGATAAGTCATCTTCAGAAACCAAGCAGTGAAGCATAAACAATGTTTCCAGAGTACCATATGTTTTTTGTTTATGAATGAATTGATGATGTTCAGTTAGTTCATTCATCAATGAATGTTTACAAGGTTATGTGTAAATCAAGCAACGTAAATCTAATTGTCATGTGTCAACTGCATATGAACTGAGATGGAATGTGTAGAAAGAAAGTCAACAGAACACTTCAACTATGGATCACTTTCGCCCTGTGTCAGGCCCATTTATATAAATGGGTAAAATAATGTTTTGGGCTCACCTTTGTGCATAAAAGTGAGAAAATATTACAAAAATAAAATATATTTTAATTGTTTTCGTTAAAACTTAGAACATTCTAGATTCCTCAAGTTATAATGTAACATTTTCTCCTAGCAACTCCCACCAACTTGCCCAAAACCAAAACTTCCTGATTTATACTATTATTTTTAATAACAAAATTCATAATATTTTATGTATTAATTTATTTACAATTTCAATCAAATCTTAAACTAGTTTAAATTTTTATTTACCAGTGCTAATCAGGTTTTTAAATCTCATCTATGATGATTAAAGGAATTAAATATGCAAAAACATAGTAATTAAATAAGTAAAAATAAGAAGGATTTCTTTCCAAACACGAAACGGAGCAAACTCGTTCTATATAACACTACCTATCCGTCCATCAGATCCCAACGTATCAAACCGTACTTCTTCAGCATCCACCATGAGTAATCAAGCTGAATCCTCCGAATCGTAAGCTCATTCCATCTACAGATCTCAATTCCTGTCCTGTCCTGTCCTGTCCTGTCTTCTCGTTGCTCTTCGGTTCACCTAATAGTTGATTTTTGATGTTTTTACCGTATAATCTGATTTCAATCTGCTTTGCGCTCATGGGTTTTTCAGGAAGGGAACAAAGCGGGATTTTAGTACCGCGATTTTGGAGCGCAAGAAGTCTCCGAATCGTCTCGTTGTTGACGAAGCTATCAACGATGACAACTCAGTGGTTTCTCTCCCCCCCGATCCTATGGTGAAGCTTCAGCTCTTCCGCGGTGACACAATTCTGATCAAGGTAATTTCCCCCTTTTGAAATATTACTTGCTGAATCAATATTCGTAATTGTTTCTTATGCTGGAATTTGTGTTGTTTACTCTAGTTGTTGGAGAAGTTAGGGTTTTGGGTAGAGCTTAGTTTGTGAATCAGTTGTCTGGTGTTTTGAGATTTATGAACTTTTATGGTCTAGGAATTGAATCCTTGAACTAGTTGTTGGTTATTACTTGGTTATTGTTGATTTATTGTGCATGGTGAAGCTTGATTATTTATGGTTTGGACATCTAATAATGGTGTATGAAATATTGGTAAAAAGAGGAATTGTCTCAAAACTGTGTATTTGCAATGTATGTTAAGTGAGATGTTTGTGCCCTTCAGTCTGTTCTGTTTTTGGCATAGGTGTAGACCTCTACAGTTATATTATACCAACTTGAGTTATGCTACTTTTTTACTTATGATTCTTCTCTTCTTCAGGGAAAGAAAAGGAAAGATACAATTTGCATTGCTCTAGCTGATGATACATGTGATGAACCTAAGATCAGGATGAACAAGGTTGTGAGGTCTAACCTGAGGGTTAGGCTTGGAGATGTAATTTCTGTTCATCAGTGTGCTGATGTCAAATATGGGAAGCGTGTGCACATACTTCCTGTGGATGATACAATTGAAGGCGTTACTGGGAACCTCTTTGATGCATACTTGAAACGTGAGTTTTCTCAGTCTTAGTGCCTTTTTTTTTTAACACACTTAATTTATGAAGTTGATGTGATACTTTGGGGGGTCTTTAAATTTGTAAGTTTAATATAATAACATGTTCACAGACTTTCTGCATGTCTTGGATTATATGCAAATCTGTACCTGCAAACTAATATCACTAGTAACATTTCCTCCTCTAGTCTATTTGGTTTTAGTACAGAATAAGTGATTTTGAGGATGATATCTGCTCACCTGAGTGCAAGGGATTCTTCTCTATAACTATTTTCCTTGTTATCTTGAGCAGCTGTGTTGCATCTACTTTTTAGGTCAGATGCTGTATTTACAGTTCAGTAGGTAATTACATTAATATTTGTCGCCATGATTCTTACATCATTATTTCCATTGTAAAAGCTATTTCATTGTATGAGTTTCTGTTTTCCCTTGACTCCTAGGTCTTCTTAAGGGGATACATCAATACTATGTTCCGAAGTCATTTAACAAAAAATTTAATCATGTTATTTAACTCTGGCATATGTCAATCCAGTAGATAATACCGTCGAGCAACTTCTTTTAAAGAATTAGTCAATGTGGTATGCAAAGATAGATCTTATATAACTTTCAGGCTTATGGAATCGAAAAGCCTGAGTTAGCAAAGCTGCCATCTTGTTATGTGTGGAAATGTCATACCTAGAAGTCTTGCATAGGTTCCTAGTGTTGGTTTCCTGATTAACTCCTTTTGTGTTGGTCACTTGCTGATTTGTTTTTGTATTACTCATGAGATTTTGAAATTAAACTCGCAGCTTACTTCTTGGAGGCTTATCGCCCGGTGAGGAAGGGTGATCTCTTCCTTGTTAGAGGAGGAATGAGAAGTGTGGAGTTTAAGGTTATTGAGACTGACCCTCCTGAGTATTGTGTGGTTGCCCCCGACACTGAGATTTTCTGTGAAGGAGAGCCTGTAAGAAGGGAGGATGAAGATAGATTAGATGAAGTTGGTTATGACGATGTTGGTGGAGTCAGAAAGCAGATGGCTCAGATTCGGGAATTGGTGGAGCTTCCCTTGAGACACCCACAACTGTTTAAGTCAATTGGTGTTAAGCCACCGAAAGGAATTCTGCTGTATGGACCTCCTGGATCCGGTAAAACACTTATTGCTCGTGCTGTTGCTAATGAAACCGGTGCTTTCTTCTTTTGCATTAATGGACCAGAGATCATGTCAAAGTTGGCTGGTGAGAGTGAAAGCAACCTCAGGAAAGCATTTGAGGAAGCTGAGAAAAATGCACCCTCAATTATATTTATTGATGAGATTGATTCAATTGCCCCCAAGCGTGAGAAGACTAATGGAGAAGTAGAGAGGAGGATTGTTTCCCAGCTCTTGACTCTCATGGATGGACTTAAGTCTCGCGCTCATGTTATTGTTATGGGGGCTACAAATCGTCACAACCGCATTGACCCTGCTCTGAGAAGGTTTGGTCGATTTGATAGAGAGATCGATATTGGCGTTCCAGATGAAGTTGGGCGTCTTGAGGTTCTTCGTATCCATACAAAGAACATGAAACTGGCTGAAGATGTAATTCCCGACAGTACTTTTGCCTTCCCTTGATCGTTTTTTAATTCTTCGGGGAGACATTTATCATTGGTGACTAAATTTCATGGATTACTCTTTGCAGGTTGATTTGGAAAAAATTTCGAAGGAAACACATGGTTACGTGGGTGCTGATTTAGCTGCTCTATGTACTGAGGCTGCTCTTCAGTGCATTAGAGAGAAAATGGATGTGATTGACTTGGAAGATGATTCGATCGATGCAGAAATTCTGAACTCTATGGCTGTGACTAACGAGCACTTCGCTACTGCTCTTGGAACAAGCAATCCATCGGCTTTGCGTGAAACTGTAAGTATACTCCTTTGTGTTCTAATTAATCTATCTTTTGTTCTGCTGATCAGTGTTATTTTCCTTGTTGGTTCCTAAATGATGTTGTCAATGTTTCAGGTTGTTGAAGTGCCCAATTGCAGTTGGGAGGACATTGGAGGTCTTGAGAATGTTAAGCGAGAACTTCAGGAGGTATGTACAGCTGACTGTTTCTTGAGTCATATGAAGAGAGTAATTTTTCTTTTATGTATAGTTAATCTAAACTTTTCTGTTATGTCATTATTCAGACTGTCCAATATCCAGTGGAACACCCTGAGAAATTTGAGAAGTTTGGAATGTCACCTTCAAAGGGAGTTCTTTTCTACGGACCTCCTGGATGTGGTAAAACTCTTCTCGCCAAAGCCATTGCTAACGAATGTCAGGCAAACTTCATCAGTATCAAAGGACCTGAACTGCTCACAATGTGGTTTGGAGAAAGTGAGGCAAATGTACGTGAAATCTTCGACAAGGCCCGTGGATCAGCTCCCTGTGTTCTGTTTTTTGATGAGTTGGACTCAATAGCTACTCAGGTTTGTCTTATAACTTAATCTGATGCCTTTGTTGTTTGTATAGAAATGTGCACTATGTTGTATGATTGGGACTTTACGGTTATGCTTAACTATGAAACAATGAGTACTTTGTTTTATAGGTTTCTGACTTTTCTTCAATGCTAATCATCGTTGTATGTTGAGATATTTTTCAGAGGGGAAGCAGTGTGGGTGATGCTGGGGGTGCTGCAGATAGGGTTCTGAATCAACTTTTGACAGAAATGGATGGTATGTCTGCCAAGAAAACAGTCTTCATTATTGGGGCAACCAACAGGCCAGACATTATAGACCCTGCTCTCTTGCGTCCGGGTCGTCTCGATCAGCTGATCTACATCCCACTCCCTGATGAGGATTCTCGCCACCAAATCTTTAAGGCCTGCTTGAGGAAGTCTCCCATCTCCAAAGATATTGACCTGAGAGCCCTTGCCAAACACACCCAAGGCTTCAGTGGTGCTGATATCACTGAAATATGCCAGCGTGCTTGCAAATATGCTATCAGGGAGAACATTGAGAAGGTATCATTTGCACTAATATTCTTGTCACTTGTCTTAAATGATGCACACACACATTAGTCAGAGGTGATACTGAAATTTTTATGCGCCCGTAGGACATTGAGAGGGAGAGGAGAAGGAGAGACAACCCAGAGGCTATGGAAGAAGATGTTGATGATGAAGTGGCAGAGATCAAGGCAGCTCACTTTGAGGAATCAATGAAGTATGCTAGGAGGAGCGTGAGTGATGCTGACATCCGCAAATACCAGGCATTTGCACAAACACTGCAGCAATCCAGAGGGTTTGGATCTGAATTCAAGTTTGCAGAAGCTGGGACTGGAGCAACCACTGGTTCCGACCCTTTTGCAGCTTCAGCTGGTGCAGTAGCTGATGATGACGATCTCTACAGTTAGATCGAGGTCATCTGCACAAGATAATCTATGTCTTGTCAGGACATCTCGCTTTCCTATTATTTATTTTGTTTATGATGTTATTGTCTGGGATCGGCATTGGGGCTCAAAAGTGTGCTTTTTGAGTTCTGGCCAATGGATGTGATTTCTGGCAATAGACTTCTTCGGTTGGATAACGTGTGTTGCTCTGGTGCAAAACCCCAACATATTTAACATGATTTCGATCAATAGCATTTGTTTTTCATGTGTTTCGAGCTCAAACATGGTGGAGCTGGGATTGAGTTTAGTTGCTGATTACTATTAACTTGTCTGTTAATTAGACAATTGTGGAAGATGGAGTGTAGCTTTCAGGTTTCTGGACAGGTACAGACAGCTTGTCATGACAATCCATACGCCAAAGACTGGTCATCTGATTGGATTTATAATTCACATGTTCACGTTTCACGCTTTACATTTGTCCATTATTCGATCAGATTTCTTTAATTTCGAAAGTGTTAATGATGTGTGATGCTGATATTTCATCGGCAATACTATGAATACTATTGAGAAACTATTCAGTATTAGGCGAATAACAAAAATAAGTTGAATACATTGTCTCACGGAAAAGGGGGAGGGGTATGATTACTTCTCTCGGTGTGCAGTCATTATCAAAGAGCTTATGGGTGGAGACTTTCTTATCAACTGGTACTTTCGATGTGCGATATATTTTAACACCCCCTCTCACATATGGGACTAGACTTTTGTATATAGATCGGAGACCACAGGGTGGATAGGGCTTTGACATGGTATCAGAGCTAACTTGATTTGGCCCATGACCCGTTCCAGTTTGTCACCTCTACCCTGTGGTCTCCAGTCCATATGCAGATGTCCAGTCCCACATCGAAAGTATGTGGAGAAAATAAGTGATTAACAAGTATATCAACTTATTAAAAATAGACTTACTAGATAGGTGCGAGCAATTTCGCACTTGTTTTTCGCTAACGATAACTTTATATATGGATGGGCTGTGGAGGAGGATGCTCGGCGAATGCTTTGCATTTTGGAGCGATTTAGTGCTATTTCAGGTCAGATGATAAATTATGAAAAGTCGTCAATCTTTTTTAGTAGTAATTACTCTCAGACGGTTAAAGATCATATCTGTGAGGTTGTGCATATGCTGGAGGCAGATTGCCACTCCTTGTATTTAAGCTTGTCGAGCCTGACAAGAAGGAACAAGAGTGTCAGGCCGAAATTTTTAAAAGATAAAATCCTGAAAAGGTTGAGTAGTTGGGATGACATGTTTCTATCTCGTGGGCAAGGAGGTGCTCCTAAAAACAATGGTGTGGGCTCTACCAGCATATGTTTTCTTTATTCCTCTAGGTCTGGTTATAGATATGGAGACTATTATGGCCAAGTTTTGGTGGAAACAAGGCTCAGGTGAGGGTGCTGGAATTATTTTGAGAAGTTGGGATAAGCTCTATGATCATAATAATAATTGAGGAATGTGATTCAGACATCTCCGTGACTTTAACATCGTTCTCAAGAAGCAGGCATGGAGAATTATGTCAAGGCCAGACAGTTTGTTGAGTAGAATTTTGCAGGCAAGGTATTTTCCTATATCGTCTTTTCTTGAGGCTTCTTTAGGGGGGAACCCGAGCTATTTTTGGAAAAGTATTATGCCTACTCAATAATTCATTCCTAACCAAGTCAGACGGTTGATAGGAACATAGGATACCTCATTGTATGATGCTCCATGACATATGGATGAGAACCCATTCGTCGAAAATATAGTGCAAGACCTTCTGGGTTAGAAGGATAGTGATCTTATAGTACCGGGTCAGAGATACTGGGATGAAGCTAAATTGGCTTTGTTATCGGCTTGGGATTGGTCTCTGATTTCACAGGTTCCCCTCAACACCTCGGCTATGGAGGACGCTTGGTTTTGGCTAACGAAGAGGTCCGATGAGTACTCAGTTAAGTCTTCATATCAAAGTATACAAGCCGAAGAGGGTCGGTGGCATATAGATTGGACATATGTGAGGTGGAGACGGATATGGAAAGTAGATGCTCTACCAAAAGTACGGAATTTATTGTGGTGAATGTCTTCTTATTTATTACCCACCAAAGATAATATGTGTATTCAACAGGTTGAAGATTCTGAGCTTCACCCAGTGTGTGAGCACGAAGCGGAGACAATTTATCATTGTTCTATCTTTTGTCCTCTAGCCAAGACGGTATGTGAGAGTACAGGATATGGCTCTCTGATGGGTCATGAATTTTGGGAAGTATTATGTTAGGTATTTGTGAATTCGTCGGAGAGCATATAGGAAATTGAAGTATAGTGTGTTGGGGTTTATGGAAGAACAGATATGAGGCGATTTGCAAATTAAAGTCCGGTAGCCATGAGTATATTTGGCAGGCATCTTTGAATCAATTGGAACTATGGTAGATTGGTCGATTGGAGAAACAAAGTAGGAGAACACACATAGGTGATAATACGAGGCATATAGGGTAGTCGACGATGGCGTTGGGAACACTTAAGATCAATGTCGATGGTGCCATGTTCGCTACGGAAGAGAAGGTGGGTGGGGACTTAGAGCAACGCCGATGTAGCTACGTTGTAGCTGCGTTGGTAGCGATGCCATGTAGGCACTAGTGGGGTTAGGGGCTGGAGTTGGCACCGGTGTCGGCCACAACCAAGAATAACGCATCAGCGGCTGAGCACTAATGCCTTGCGAGTTAGCTCACAATTTTAAAGGCATGGCAAGCGTACCAGTCGTAAAATAGAAAACGGTTTAGACCAAGTATCGTTCCACCGAGAGCAAAAAGAAACCACAAATTTATCTAAAATGTTTCTTAAGCTATTTCTAACAATTGGTTTCGGTAAATCTCAAACAATAATCAAAATGCAACAAATTAAAGTTCCAATGAAATTGAGTTTTAGAAATAAAGGAAAAAACAATCTAAGGTACTTACGGACTTCTAGAGACATTGTTAATGTATTGGATCAATTTCTAACCTTACAAATACATGTAAAGCTAGGGGAAACTTGTTGTTGGTTGTATTGGGTGATTGTAGAATCTTGCAAATATGGGGTTAGAATATGAGTTCTTAGTTAATTCACTCTTAGTTCCCCATTTCCTTAATTGCTTAATGGGTGATTTGTATTAACATTCAGTACTTGAAAGATGAGAGTGACAATAGGTCTAAACACTCTTAAACATCAGATCCCCCTTCAAAACCCTAAATTTTCTATTTATACGTTTTAAGAACTAAAGGGGAAAAGGGTAAAATCAAGAAAATCTGAACTCTACGGAGTTGCACGACCGACCAAACGGCCGTTTGGGTCTATGTAGGAACCCAGAGCACAGACGTTTGGGTCTGTGTAGGAACCCAGAGCACGACTGTTTGGGTGGCTGTGTTCTGTGTCACGGGACCAAATTTTAGCAACTAAGGTCCGTGCGGTCCCAAGGCTTTTCTCACCAAGTC
>JAYMSW010003124.1:0-12663 GCA_036897725.1 Erodium texanum | reverse complement strand
AACTTTCCTACTTAGCCTGGGTTTAGGAAATAAGAGACTTTCCTATTTCCTATACCAAATAGGATCCTAACCCAACTAGGAATAGGATGCTGCTCCATTATAAAAAGGGGCAGCTGCATTGTAATACTCATAAGGAAGAACATTATTGTACTCTCAATCCTACATCATCAATAAAGAGGCTACTTTGCATCATATATCTCTCTTCTTTTCGTCCGTGGCTTACTCTAGAGACACCTTTAGAGTGCCGCACGTCCTCAACCCTTGGTTCAAAGAGCTGAGGCCGTAACAATATGGATGATTATGACCACTATTCTAGAATTTCCTTACAACTACTTATCAAATACTTAGATATTTATAAGTAGAACTACTAGGTGAGTTAGGCTGATATTCTACACAATTCAAACAACTCGATATAGTGAAACAATTTGCCAAAGTACCCAGCAAGCTGCCAAAACATGAAATCTAATTATCTATACTAGGATTCATATGTATGTAGGATAGAAGTGAGCTACTTATAATTTGGTTGAAGATAAAAAAAAAGTATGTGTAAACAAACTAAACATAGGTTTAGTTACCAGACATTTAACTAATTATTCATAATGCACAAATCCCCGCTTGATTTGTTAACAAATAGGGTATAATATAAATTATTTATACGACAACCAGTCATAATATCATTGTCTACCCAACAACAAGTTACAATATAATTGTTCACAACACAACAATAACAACATAAACTGCCCACTTCACATCACGATGCAAAAAAAAAAAAAAAACGAAAAGGATCATGCAAATACGGGTTGGAAAGATTATGAATATGCTTAGCACAAGCTAGTATCAGCCAACGCATCCAAATGAGAATGTAACTTCATTTCAATTCAACCAACAATTCTAAAAATAGAACCACAAATCTCATTAATCAAGATTGGTTTTCTAAACCAGTGTCTTCCTGTTCGCTCAAGGACAGCTGCAAGGCATGCTCTGCTTCTTTCAGGAATAGGCGGGTGAGTTGCTTTTGCCCTCGCCGATATACTATACTCGACCATCTGTTTCTACTCATCGTAACCCTCCCTGTCCCAGATACCTCATTCCCATCTCTACATAATACTTTCAAAATTCAGTACCGTGATGTAAAATAGTTTTCGGAATACATCTTCAACATTTTTCAGTCTAAATACCAGCAATATATAACATATCAGCAGAATCAAATAATTCACATACCCTTTGAGTTCCTCTGGGCAATCGGTAATATATGCCTTCTCGAGGAGTTCAGTGTCACGGTCCTCTGTTCCAGAATACTCTTCAAGATCTGTCATCCTGTAGACAGATGATTCAGTTAGACGATTTGATGAGATAAATTTTCATTGGTTATAAAAAAATGACCTTCGAAGGGGAAAGTCTGCAAGTTTATTGAGGATCTCGTATTCATATAGTGGATTATGCAGTTGACAAGTTAGAGTTGAATCATAAATCATGAGTAGTTTGACATTCATCAAGAAAGTTTAGAGAAGTAACTTGGCATGAAGAAGTTCAACAAGCAATTGAAGAGCTCCAGAGTCCCCACATGCCTCCCATACAGCTGCTCGAACTTCTACATCAGTTGGTTGTCTCTCCCCTTCAGTTCCAACGAGCTGTAACAAAAATATAAAGACAAACGAACAATTTTGATCATTAGTAGTCCACCATACAATGCTTCAATTAGTGGGGAAGATTATTCAAAACCATATGCACAAGGTCAGTACTTAATGAAAGACATATTGTGCAAAACATGAAATATACCTCCTCGAGTAGTGATGAAACCTGAAAAAGCTCATCTTCCCGCATGGCTATAGTCCTCAAAGTAGTTAAAAAGTCTTCGGGAAAAACAAGCTTATTTACATAAGAAGGTGTCTTGCGTTGACCACTCCAACTATAATTGCAAGTTCGAGCAACTTCACTATTATCACTGCCTTTATCTTTTGAGAAGCCAGTTGGAAAAAATCCACGATCCAGCAAATTTTTGGGTAAAAGACATCTCATTTCAGCCTTCTGTGAAATTGAGAACCAGAGTTTTGAGTAAAACATTTCCATTGAAGTGAAAACAGTAACCAATTTCCTATATTGTATCATCATAAAGATACATAACACTGATTAAAATAAGTAACAAAATAAAACAGACCACATATGAAGAGTCATAGGTAGCTGACCTGGGCTTCGAGAAGCTGTGCCTTGGAGTCCGGAAAAGGTATGTTCTCAATTGCTTCAACTGGATAATGGACCTGTATGCATCATGCATGTCATTACTAGTTTGTGTACCAAGTCAGAATACCAAAAATAGGTTGCTCATAAGTCAGAAATAAAATTTCTCATGATGTGTTGAGGCTAGATCAAGATCAGAATCAGACATGGAAACAAATTAAAGGCACATCTGTGCACAAGGTACAAATTTTGATAGAAGGAATTACCATGAGATAGTCATCTGGATTATTGTCAATGACGAATCCATACAGGTATAGGAGCTCCTAAATCAAATAAATGCAGCATGTGACATATATACATAGTTAAGTGCAAGTAAAATAGCTGATTCATGCTTTAAAACTTAAATAACGAGTCACTCTTACACTGACAAAATAAATTACCTCATTTCCTTTGTTACCGTAACTAATTGAAATCTCTTTGTCGGTCTTGAAGGGACTCTGTACCGCTTTTCAATCAGAAGAAAAACATCATAACTAGTCAGGTATCTGAGCTACTTGAATCAAATAGAAAGCAGACAAAATAAGAAAATTATGCTTAGTAACAACAACAACTAGATAATGCTCACATAACTATGAGAATTAATAAGATAAGAGAGAAACATTACTTGGAATCAGGAAGAGGTATTACCAGAAAGAAGGTACATGGAAGATGGAACTCCAGTTACTGATCCAGTTGCATCTACTTCCCATGTTGCTGCTGCCTTCAGATCTGATCAGTCATAAACTAAAATTTATATACAACTCAACCTCAATTTGTGGGCACTAAAACACATTTTCAAAGTGGGAACACTTCAATACAATATTTATAACCCATTCAATTGCCGAGCTGCAAATCACAGCCAAAAAAGTACGAAGAAACCATAAAGATTGAAATTTAGTACATATATACATCCGAAATGAATCCCAACTTTGTTGGGGAAATGATTTGGTTATTATTATTGTATTTCTTCATATATCTTATACAAATAAGACTCGGTTAAATATATAAATTGTCCAATGGCTTGAAATTTGTGGATAGAGAACCACTTATTAAAGTGAACTTTGATGTTTCAAAGCAAAACAATTCTGTTGATATTTGTCCTGTTGTCAGCATGGCGTTGACCTGGAAAGTGCACATGTTGTTGACTAGAATTTCAACAAATTAAGATATTATGTACTTAAGATTAATAAGATAAAATAATATGTTGCAAGCAAATGCAAAACGTGGAAATTGGTATTCTGTCCAGATAAGAAACATTAGTTTCTGGAAAGCATATAAGAAATTATGCAAGGAGAAAGGGGGCAAATATCAGTACTGTAAAGAACAACAATATAACAAATATAGACCAAAAGAACTTCAAAAAAGAAAAGAAGAGGAAATTAACATAAATAAAAAACACTGGAGCTACTATTTAGAGAAATTAGCAACAATAGCCAAATCAGCATACCATGGTTGCAAAAGTCAATTCCAGGAACAAGACCCTCGACACAAACTGTATCGTTTTGCACTGAAATGATCTCTGCTCCATTGACTTCAACATCATTTCCAGTAACCTCACATTCTGAAATGAGAATGCTCTTACTTCAGTGCACTTGAAACATATCATATACCAGGAATAAACATACATCTAGCAAATGCTTACCTTTCAGATCTTTTCCATTTATCATTTCATTATTAGAATTACGATCAGTTGAAGCTTCAGAGCTTTTCTCTATTGGCAAACAACTGTTCTGTTCTTCATGAACTTGTGGAAACACAAAGGAATGTGGAAGAGGGATGCTTAAAGCACGAGTCCAAAATACAGAATTTGCCCTAGCATGATAGTAATTTGCAACATATGAAAGGACACTCAAGGAAAAGGTTAAAGCAACAGAAGATATAAGAATAATAAGAACCGTTTACTAATAACGAACTTACCAGAGGAAGTCTTCAAAAGACAACTCTCTGAAACAATAAGAATCCAAAGTTGTGTTATCAGAAGTAATTTAGATAGAATTTTATCATATCGGCATTTGAAGGTAGAATCTTATCGTATAACAATAGATATGCATAATCCTTATGAAACAACGCATATTAAATGTTAATGGGTTGTACTTTATGCATTATTATACGACCACATTAAACTATGGTGGCTAATATCTAATAGTGGTTTCAACAGCGCAAAAGAATGGTTAATTAAGTGATGTGCAGGGAGCAGAATTCTCATACTATAAAGCGCATAACGTTTAGTGTGTTATTTCATGTAAATATACCAACAAATTGTAAACAGGTCCAAAAATATAAGTGAAATAGTTTGTCACAAAGAAAATCTGCCAAATAGGTCTGCAAGCATCCCCATGATTACAATATACTCTTGGCTCCTAATCAAAGAAGTAAGAAGAGATGAATGAAATCTGAAAAGGAACACATGCTAAAATAAAAACCTGGATATATATTCTTATTCTAATCCAACTTATAATTTATGAAAATTGTGCACCAAGATCTTTGGCATAACAGTAAGGTAGCTGCCTTTTGATCAATAGAGGTCAACGGCTTAAAAGACAGGGAAACAGACTCTTTGCAAAAAGAGGGGAAGAAAAAGTACATAACGTCTCTTCCTAGATTCATGAATGGTGGTTGCCCAGTACACTGGGCTATCCTTTTTGACGAAATATTAGTGCACCAAACCACATGAACACAGAACAAAGTTCCACTAAAAAGAGAGGGCATACAATCAAGTACATTACAATAGCGCACAAGTCATACAATCAAGTACGTTACACTAGCATACAAATTCTTACAGCTAGCTAAATAATGACACATCAATGATGATTCAGATATTGGATACCCACCAAAATTCGAGAGAGAGAGAGAGAGAGAGAGACTTCATTGAAAATTAAAAGGGGCGGGAAAAAAAATAAGTCACTATAGTTAATGTCTCCAGCACACCTTTCTGAACCCCCGTCAAGAGTTAGGAGTTTCTTTACCAAATCTTTCACTTTGCCATTGTACAGATTCAGTAAAGTTTTTTTCTGCAATATAAACTCATCTTTAGTCATATCACATATGCGATTATATATTATACAGTTGAGTTCGGAAAGGTCAACAACTCCAAAAACTAATATACATAAATGCAATTAAGCATACTCATCCAATAATTATTAGACCAAATAAAAGGAAAAATGAAGCTTTCAGAATACATGAAAGCAAAACTAGAGCAGACTAGAGCTTTGCACAATGCTGAAAACTTAATTGGATCGATCAATATAAATTACAGTTTTTCTAAGGAAATTCATTACCATGAAAAGAAACAAAAAAAATCTAGCCAATACCAAAACAAAAAATGTTTCATGTATTCAGCAAAAGAAAAAAAAAATAGAAAGACCAATCATATTCTGTGGTAACAACTCTCATTCAACCCCTTCATTAGTTTCATACAAAATGAAGGTTCATGCAGAAAAGCCAAAAGAGCATTTACCTGTAATTCAGTTGCTCGGTATAACGTGGTCCCCCTCAACTCCAAAAGCTCATCATCAGTAAACCAAAGTGGGTTTCCAAAAGTGGTTGGAATCATGTCAAGGTACCTGAATTTTCCCAATATGTCTCAACTATCACAGGACATCAAAAAAAGAAAGAAACTTAACACAATCATATACATACGGCTTCCACGAAGAGTTCTTACGGAGACGCTCCACCGTTAGAAATAAATTCATCAAGAACCTATCATCGACTTCACCTTCAGCGAAGCTTGCTCTACACTCGGATCCGAGAAGAGGATCTTGCAACACTCTCATGGGAGTTATAGCTAAGTCTAGTGGAACTACTAATAGAACTCCTGAAATAGTTCACAATTATTAATCAGACAAGATCCACTCAGTAGGCTTGCCATAGAAAAATAAGCAAGATAATGTAACAAAATGATTAAATTGTTATTGTTTAGAAATTAGAATCGATATTTTAAAACTAGGTGGGCTTCCGAACAAGTGCTCGGTTTCCCAACTAGTAGCTTAACTATTCTACCTCCTGTCTATGAGCGATAATTACTATTTTACTTCAACAGAATTATATAATGTATACTTGCTTTAATCTAAAATTACCAAAGCAGCCGAAAGTATCATCATGTAATGTCTACACCTAATTGTTAAGATAACTATGCACAAAATTCTAGTTCTCATATAGCACATGGAGGAAAGGAATGAACTTAAATCAAAATTGGGTTTTATCAGCTAATTAAATCAAACAAACAAGCAAAAACAATTTATATGTAAAGCAACACAGAAATGGGAAGAGATATTGATAAGAATTCAATTACCATCAGAAGCATCATTGGAGGAATATACACCACAGCCTTTACTGGAATCGCTGTATTTGATCTTGCAACCACGTAGTTCTGCTCCATTCACCTGAACACAAATCCCTTTTCATCATCTTGCTGTGATGCATCGTTTGGTTATCAAGCAACCAAACAAAACGGAATTGTTCCAACTGTTCTAAGCTACTGAAATCAAAACACCTAAAGTTGAACTAATGTTGAATTGATTCCGCCTTTCAAAAAAAAATGTTGAATTGATTTCAATTTTAGAAAATAGAGAAATGCTCGAGTGAATTTTTCTTGACGTCATGCTTGCCTAAGCTTCATCGGAACCAAGTAAGAGTTGGAAATGAGACCTGTAGCCACTGGTTGAATCGCTCGAGTCTTGCTTCCTCCGGCGTCGCCATAGCTGCTGTGTTTGGTAAATACTGAACGAGACAGTTGTAGAATGAAGTCGGAGAGGAGTCCGGAGGAGGAAGTGAGGGCAACAATGTAAATATTTATTTGGTCAACCCAGATTGGAGCCTCTTTGACTTTGTAATTGGGCCCTCCTGAGCTCCTATGTGGCCCAACAAATCAATGAGCCTCTTTAAAGCAAGTTCAACCGTCCGTGCCGTGAAGATAGCACACCGGTGCTAGCACCTCGTGTAAAAGTATTGACACTAGCGATATCTCAACAGTGCACAATCCAAGAGGCGTGTTGATGTGACACCCGAGACACGACGCCTCCACTCATGCGTCGCCTCGTGACAAAGCAAAGAATGGTCAAAATTCTTAAATTAAATTTTAGGGTTTCTCCGCCCGCATCGCTTCGGGGATGGTGTGTTGAAAGATTGTAGATCAAGGGTTTTTTCAAAATTTGATGGATCATGAAGAGTATTTTAGATATTTTCTATACAAAAGTTAATAGAGTTAAGGATGAGAGACAAAATTCGTAATTTTGTTACTAATTTATAAAAGGTGAACGTGTGTTTCTGAAAAGAAAGATAATTTAACAAAAGTGAGTGAAAGGTCAAAATGAGTGTATTTTATAATTATCTCCTATCTTTATTCCGGTTATGATTCTAAATTTCTACCAGTATAAAATGATTTCAATGCTTTACATATCGTTGTAACATGTAATTTTATCTGAATTTAATCTATTTCTAACTTTCATTCATCAAAATAGAAATGGAATATGCCAATTTAATTACTGAATGTCTGCTTGAAATATATACAGTGATTGATCAATGTGCTCTTTGTACACATACGAAAAAACTGTTAATATACATTGAACTCCCCCAAGTCAACTTGCATCTGATCTTTGACATTGATGTCTGGCCTGATTGTTAGGGTTCGAGTTCTAGAAACGATATAAAGTTCACCATTCAAAACACGAAATTGCCCCTGATCTACCTTTATATAATTTAAAAAAACAAAACACTTCCAAAGGGTTGTGCTCCTCACCTCAACGTCCGGGTGATACGAATCTGAAGAACAAAAATGAGCAGTTCAGCAGCTACTAACAAAAAAAAAATTGAAAAGCAATTTATTACAATGAACAATATGTATGATAGTATATTATTATTACCTGTGCAAATGCATAAATTGCTCGCAAGATTCGAGCATAATCAGTTCCAAGCATTTGAATGACAATGTCAGCCAGCAACGTCCCCCAGAGCCTACATACGATACCAAATAGATATGAAATGGTTCGATCCCAAAGGATGTAAAGAAACCAAGATATGGGTACTCATAAAGCAAGTAAAAAAAGAGAATGAAAACAAAATGTTAAAGAAGCATATGTTTACACTGGCCCAAGTAATGTCATGATGCTTCTGAGTCCCAGATATCTTGATGCAGCACCCGCAAAACCCTGTCCAAAGTTGAAACAACAAGAACCTCTAAATGATAGAAACAGGGAAATATATAGAAGATTCCTATAAGAATACACAGTATATACGTATTCTGGTATATACATTGCATTACGACAGACACAAAGACAGTACATACTGATGTGCTCACATTGACAAGGACCAAGCATATTAAAATATCATTAGTTCAGTTGCCTGTTCCCTCATTCTTCAAAGCTATTGAAATCTGAAGCATCACTAACATGCAGTATTGAAGACAATATGCTAACTCAATGATGGTCAGCCAAAAGCCTATCTGAAGTTTGGTTCCATTGAATAGATTTTTTTTTCTATCAGAAAGAAGGGAAATGCAATATCGCAGGTATGAGGATTGAATAGATTACCGTGCTCTTGGTTTTAATCTTAATTTTGGATAACAAATTCTAGTATATTGAAACTTATGTTCAGCAAGAGGAAGTATGAGGCTTTAGTTGTCACTTAACCTTAAACACATTCACATATAAAGAAGGTTCTTTGGACAGAAATAATCCCCTTCATGAACTCAAGACAATGAACATAAAAGACGAGGAAAATTATATATCATCAAGAAGACCAATCACCTGCTTCGCCGCAAGCAAGGATATTACAGACTCCAAGTTAATAGCAGCTAACTTTCCTCCCTGAAAACCAAGAGAGCAGTCATACAATCACATGAGGAATCACTTTTGCATAAGAGAATCTTCATAAAATTTGGCTAACTTTGTATACTAAATGTTACGATCCAGTTGGTAAATACAATAAGAGCAATTTTCATTTAGTTTCTCAATACTGGAAATTTTATGTTCAAAAAAGATATTAAAACAAAGATGTTCTATTTTTTTCATTATTTGGAACTGTAGAAAAGAACTTAATTGGTTGTATCCTCCATATGACAAGATATAGAATAGTATCTTTCACAACTAGAGTATCAAGCATGTACCTTCTTGATAACTTCCTTTTTTATCAGATAGTTGGCAGCTTCTGCGAACACCTTCCCTGATAATCTTTTTGCCACCTACAAAAAATGGAAATGCGGCTTAGGATTGTTGATGAAGACAAACCACTAGTATAAACCAAAACTGTCATGTATCATTTTCTTACCAATTGATAAATCTTTGCCAAAGTAAACATACCACCACCCTACCAACAAAAAGAACTTCAGATGTGAAGAACTCAGAGAACAACCAGCAACTCAAGGTAGTTTAAGTAGAAATACTTTTAGAAACATCGACTGAAGCTCAGATGCCCCAGCTTCCAAAGCAGGAACGGTTTGCACTTTCCATTGATCTAGTCCAAGTTCTAAGCTACTGTCAGTATTTTGAGCCTTAGAACTCTCGAATATGCCTGGAAAAGATCCTGCTTCTTCACTAAATGAAGGCAGTAACTAATTTTCAGTCATCACATTATGTCTTCAACAAACAAATACAAAGGACAGTGAAAAGGGATTGATATACAACAATCAAAGACAATGACCATAAATGAGGCCCACAGATAACATAAAAGCTTCACAACTGAGGCGACTGTTTTCCATGATTTCAAAGACAGAAATTTTACGCCACAGGTAAGTGGATAAGTGCTACTTGATCACATGGCATAGAAACATTCAGAATTTCAAGAGTGATACCCTAAATTGGAGACATATCTGACTGATCAATGTTTCATTTTTTAAAGTAATTGATTCTGCCCATTAATTATTTGGATAAAGTAGACTTATAGCATGATATATCATTTTCTCTCCCAGGTTTCCAATCAAATACATGCCTCACATACTCTTGTTCTTCCACCTCATTCAATAAGTACGAGTTACAAGTGGTCCACCTGGCTTTGCTTGCAGATTTATCTTCAGGCACATATGACCCTATGTAAATTGAACTTGTGGTGAATCAGACTCCTTTAGGGCTATTTCTTTTGTAACGTTGCAATCATTTTAAATGTATTTCAGAAGTTTTGCTCAGTAGATGATGCACATATATAAAAACAATCTACGATGCCAGCCCATTATTGCACCAACTAAGGAGCTTGTAGTGTTCTCCTTAGCATCACTTCTTTTAAACACAAGGCAAGATAAAGAAAAAGAAATAATACCTAGAGTACTCCTCCAATAGATGTAGGAAAATTTCTGCTTCCAGGTCCTCAGTCGACAACTTGTTTGAGCAACCAATGTTTAACCTTTTCCTTACAGTAAGCAATACATTTCTATATGTAGGCCTCCAACCTCTACAGTAAAGAACCAAACCAACATGACAGATCAACCTAGAGAAAAATATGAACCTTGCATATCTTTAGGATACACAGATCAGTTCAAGAACCTTAATGTAGACCGTGCATCGGCAGCAAGAAACAAGAAGCGTGATTCCAGAGCAGCTATAAATTCTTCTCGCTCATCAAGGTCTACTCCAATCATGACATGGTCCACATCAGCTTTACTAGTTATTGATTTCAGCAAAGGACTCAAATAGCTGAACATCAACAAAAATCAAAGATACAACTATTAGACTAAGTTTGAGGAACATATCATTTCTGTGGAGTTTCTCAAAATTCATTCAAGCACTTAGTTTCACAATGAATGTGGGTCAAGCTCCTTTGTTTCTCCTAAACTAAAAATACTATTTTTAAGTTGATGGAAGGAGAAGAAACCTGGGACCGAAAAGTATCTTTTCGAGCTCAAATAGCTCCGAGTCAGTTGCTAGCTCAAGAACACGCCGGAGATCGGGATCAGAAGCACCTGGAGAGAGAGAATCAGCTCTAACATATCCATCCATCCAAATGTTATAGACAACTAAATTTAAGTGAAATTAAAATAAAAACCTTGCCCTCTGCTTGAAATTGCAGCATGAGTACAAATACTGAGCCCTCCGTTTCTCCGCCCAGATAACCTGAAAACCTGCGAGCAATTTTTGCATTACGGGTCCGATTTTTTGGGACGAAAGTCAAATTTTGAACTCAAGGAATCGGGACACAGCCAAATAGAAGTGAGAAAATTAGTGTTTGGATGGCGAGAAAATGTAGGAATAAAAAAGGAAGGGAAATTACAGGAGAGGTGAGAGTGAATCTAGTAATGGGAGTGGGAGATCCCAAGGGAATAGTGTTGAGCACTGTAACGCTCATCGTCTCCGATTCCTCCTTTGCTCAATTTCGTGCGCCACTCTCACTCTCTGTCTCTGCTCAGAATGTGTATCAGTGGTGGAGAAACAGCTTGTTTCATCACAGACGAATTGAAACTGATTTTTTCGGAATGATACGTCGTCGTATCAGCACAAATAGATTTGCAAAGAAACCTTCTGTAGAGCTTTGCTAATCAAAATGATAGTTAAAGAGGTTCGTGAATGGTACCTATTTCAAACTCATGAGTTTCAATTAGAAATTATGTTTTTGTTGATTGTAATTATTTGTTATTATTTATTATCCGTTACTTTTTGTAATTGAGATATAATTTACAAATAGAGATGATAGTAAGACAGTTTTAGAGTATGTTTATATTTCTTATCCCGAACTTCCGTCCTGATTTGAATCGAGGAATCCCTATTACTCGTTCTATGACTTTAAATTTGAATTTCAAGATTTAAGACGGTTATAACTTAAATATTTTACATGTTTTTTAAATCATACTAATATAGTAAAAGACTTTGCAATGTAATATTAATCACTCACATATATAAACCAAAATTGATATCTATAAAAAAGAAACACAATATGTATATTCAATCATACACAATTTAATCCATCAAAAATTCATAATATAAATTGGCCAACATAATTTTCGACACAATATATTAAAGTCTAACGTCATAACCAAGATTAAAGAGATAAATCAATACAAAAGAATAGAAGAAAAAGACTTAAGATTATGGCAACAAAAGGAAAATACCAAAGACTCGACAAAATAATAAGATTGTACTCGTGAATTTAAAAATAAAAATTATTAATTAGTTAGTTATAAAAAAAATGGGTTTAGGGTAGAACGGGACGGGAAGTGCTCATTCTAACCTTAACGGGGCCAACTCTAACTAGACAAATTATCTTTAGTTTCGCCTTAAACCCCGTCCTATTCCCAAAATAAAAACTCATCCCACTTCCGGTCCAATCTAAGGACTTAGGTCTCCATCAGATTCAATTTATTCTGCCATCCCTCTTGTGTGACATTTATTCAGAAAAAATTATTTAAAGAAAATTTCAAGTCACGTGACTAATGCATGACATGAAATGTACTTTCTTAGAAGACATGAAAAAATGTTTTAGATGTCTAACGTTTAAGGGCAAGGCTAACGGGTGCCAGTGAGCTAG